>JAPMOB010234079.1:0-30108 GCA_029875015.1 Lepomis gibbosus
ACCCAGTCCTAGAGATAGGAATGGGATAAGATATTATATAGAAAGACCAACAGACAGAGAACGAAATTTAACGAGAAATCAAAAGAAAATCGATGTAAAAACAAAGAAAAAGGAAATCAAAAAGAAAGGTTTTGCAGTTTGTGTGTTTAACAGCCATGCGAGCCTTATTACTTATTGTGCTAACCTTTGCTGATGTAGTCATGATGCTACCAAACAATCTCAGTGGTGTGCTGATCCTCTTCTCGCACTGATCCTTCTCATTAATCACTTTATAATCCCCACTCTCTCAGGTTTCCCCACTCTCCCCTCCCTTGCTCTTCTTGTTTTTCCTTGCCCAGACTCCTTTTTCACCTGCCATCAGCACCCGGTGTGTTTATCTAATATATAGCTGTATTATGTTTATGCATTTAAAAGCACTTCTTGTACTCACACTCAAATCTAAGTCCTCTTTTTCCTTTGACAAAAAACGGTTTGCACCCCCATCCTTTCTCCTTCCAGGCATCCAGTGGTAACTACTACTTCATTCCCTACATAGTGACTCCTAACCATGAGTATATGTGCTGTGAGAGTGACGCCCAACGCAGGGCCAGTGAATATATGCAGCCCAGCTGGGACAACCTGCTGGGGCCTCTCTGCGTTCCCCTGACTGACCGCTTCACCAGCCTGCTGAAGGACATCCACGTCACATCCTGGTGAGACACTTTTAAACATAAATGTATGTACTGTGTGGGCCTGAATGGCCCCAACATGCTTCTGTGAGCAATTTTGTAACACACTGCTTTTGCTTTTTATAACCCATATCTGTGTTGATGTATTCATTAATCAATAATACTAAATTATAATCACAAATTCCTTGGAACAGGGTTTCTGCAGGATCAGTAATGTGTGTCAGCACAATAGAAAACCAGTAGGGATGATATGGCGTACTATTATTTATTATCATATTACTTTTTTTGTATTTCCCAGTGGTGTATAACAATAATTATAGTAATTATTTTTATTAACAAGACTTGGATAAGCGGGTGGCGCAGTGGGGCAGTTGTTAGCACTGTTGCCTCGGTCGTTCCAGGCCTTTCTGTGTGGAGTTTGCATGTTCTCCCCGTGTCCATGTGGGTTCTCTCCGGGTGCTCCGGCTCGCTCCCACCGTCCAAAGACATGCAGCCTAGGTTACTTGGTGACCCTAAATTGTCCCTAGGTGTGCGTGTTACTGGTTGTTTGTCTATGTGTGGCCCTGCAATGGACAGCAGAAAGTCAGCTGGGATTGGCTCCAGCCCCCCGTGACCCTGTATGACTTTTCGATACCTACACATACTCTGCTGAAAACACCATAGTTTAGGCATTTTCTTTACTTACTTAGTGGGAATGTAGCACATACTCAGCAGCACATTTAGATTTTCCTCCTGTATTTCTTCACCTTGAATTAAAACATTTTTATCCTAACTTATCCCAAGAAGACATCATATACTGATTATAGTATAGATATTTCCATACTGTGTTGGAACACAAACATCGGGACAGAATTGATTAAAACCAGTCTTTTGCATGATTGAAAAAAAAAGAATCTGTGAGCATTAATGATGCACCAGTGGCTCTTTTATTGCAATGGTAAGTGCAAAAATACAAAAATACTAGTCAGTAGCACTTTAGTGAGTTTTAAAACAGTGGTTTGAATCAGCTTTTCTAAAGCCTTAGTCAACAAAGCCCAGTGTTGCCAAGGCGAGGACTTTGTGCTTATCAGCACCATTGTGATTTTCACCTTTTCCATCTGTCCACCTTCTGCAGTGCTTCCTTTAAGGACACACTGCTAAATGACATCAGGAAGGCCAGAGAGAAGTACCAGGGAGAGGAGCTGGCCAAGGAGCTTTCCCGCATCAAACTACGAATCGACAACACAGAGGTCCTCACCCAGGACATCGTCATGAACCTGCTGTTTTCTTACAGAGACATACAGGTACAAACATGGTCTTAATTTAACAAAAGCAATGTATGAAAAATATATAGAGAATTTACCTTTACTAAACACATAGATGCAGAAATAGTTTCCCTTTATGTGACCACCAGGACTACGACGCCATGGTGAAGCTGGTGCAGACTCTGGAGATGCTGCCGACTTGTGATCTGGCCACCCAGCCCATGATCCAGTTCCACTATGCCTTTGCCCTCAACAGGTACACAGAAGCTGGATTCAGACTCGGGCCTAGAGGAGAACTCATTCATAGTGTGCCAAAGGAAGCTCTGACTGCCAAACATTTAGCCCCTAATTAAAAGTGTTTTTTTAGGCTTTCATTCCCTTTTCACTGACATTTTTTAATTGAATCAGTGGTTTTGCTTCAGAAACAACCATTGCAAGGCTTTAAGAACTCATCTAAAATTAGATTTAGATAAATTCCATTTATCCCACGTGAAGAAGTAGGGTTATTGTTTTTCCCCCCTTGTTTTGGACAAGTTTCGCTAAAACCCCCTAATGTATTCTGTCATTGAAAGTCAAAACACAGTAACACAGCAGCTAGCTAATAACTACATTATTATTGGGTTGAGACCAGAATCTAAGTTTGTGGCATCTGTTTACTATAAATGGAATTATTATTATTAGAAATGTATAATTTCTGTTAAACCAGCATGTAAATTGTAGCTAGCTGGGGAGAATGAAGTGTAAGCTATCTGCAGAGATAATCACTGCTAGCCCTTAGCTAAAGCTAAACTAGCTGATCTATTTTTACTTTACTTTTTCCTAGCTGCAACTTTAATTGAAAAATACCAATTTTAATAAGGTAAATTACTGGTAATTCAGTTTATTATTTCATATAACTAAAAGAGGCAGTGGCTTAATCCAGTCAGGGTGGAAATGAAACCCAGCTAACGTTAAACTCTTGCTAATGGTAATTAGCTAACTTTAGCAGTACCTGTCATCACATCATTTGACTCTAGTGGAATTTGATGTGGTTAAACTCACATTTGATAATGATATTTAAGTATGAAATTGGGGATTATATTATTGATTTCAACATAACTGTAAATATTAAAGAGTAACTAAAGCAAAACAGAAACATTTATTCATGAACTATGGACTGTAAATAATTAAAAGTTAATTTTCTTTTCAAATGCAGTATTTCCAGTTAAATTAATCAACCTAAACAAACTTTAACCTCTGTACAGGTAGAACTACAAGACTGTTGAATCACTTCCCAGGAAATCACAATTCACCATTTAGTAAATTAGTGAAACACAACTATCAGCCTTACAGTCATTTATAAATCTGTGTGCAGGAGGAACAGTCCCGGTGACAGGGAGCAGGCTCTCAGAGTGATGCTGCAGGTGTTGCAGTCGTGTGAACATCCAGCACCGGACATGTTCTGCCTCTGTGGACGGATATACAAGGACATCTTCTTGGACTCGGACTGCAAAGACACCAAAAACAGGGACAACGCTATACAGTGGTGAGAACAGACCTTCTCAAATTAACTTTGCATGGCTTTTTCATGAATATATCTCATCCTTTCCACACGCTATTGATAACTGATGTGATCTGCATCTAATTACATTAATTCATTCATCATTGTGTCACCCCCATCTGCAGGTACAGGAAGGGATTTGAGCTGCAGCCAACTCTTTATTCTGGTATCAACCTGGCAGTCCTCCTCATAGTTGCTGGCCAACAGTTTGAGAACTCCATTGAACTGAGGAAAATAGGTAATAAGATCCTGACCCTGACAACCCCTTTGATTGATTGTAAAGCCAGGAAAGCCTGGAGTCAAGCTGGAATCGTCTGATATGAACATTTTCAAATGTTCAGGTCAGTTGCTTTCAATGCTCCAATTGTTTACTGCATCCACTGGTGTTCTGGGCTCAGTACAGTAATGAAAGCTAAAATAGTTTACTGATATGGTAACTGCAAACTAAGGTAATAACTAAAATCCTATTTTGTTCTTTTTTACTAAAAGTAAAAAAGAACAAAATAGACTGGCTGGGTAGGCTATGAAATGTGTGTTTTTTGAGTTGAACTGCAGTATGCTCTATACAATTTCTACTTTGTATGCAAAAAATTAAGAACTATGAATGCAGAGATTGCTAGAAAATAATAGTTTGGTCCTTTGTTCCCCAAATTAAGCTCAATGGTTATATAAATGACTATATTAATATATAAATAAAAGCTCTGACTGTCTTCACCACACTTCACCATAATTCAATATTTTAGGTGTGAGGTTGAACAGTCTGCTGGGGCGCAAAGGTTCGCTGGAGAAAATGAATAACTACTGGGACGTAGGCCAGTTCTTCACCGTTAGCATGCTAGCTAACGACATCCCTAAAGCTACTCAGGCTGCCGAGAAGCTCTTCAAACTCAAGCCGCCTCTCTGGTAAAGAACTTGTTTGTATGTTTAGAATAGTGTTGTCAGCACTGACAAAGTGCACTTTTCTGTACTTATTTGTTATTATATTGTTAGTATATTTGAAGTATTTAAAGAGAAAAACAGTTTTATGTTTATGAACTACTCTATTCATACAGAATAAAAACTGTCAAGGAAACTATATATTGAAGTAGATGTCTTTTAGCCACTGTGTTTTCAAATACCAATCACTGGTTGACTACAGAAGGACAAACGTGCCTTCATAAAAATCCATAATTTGTGTGATGTGTTGTTATGATTTACTCTTATACTGTTTATCAAAAAATGGTTCAGTTACCATAAGCATGATACAAAAATCCAAATAATAACCAACAATTTGGGGAGATTGTATCAATTCCTTAAAATTTGTTGCTGGTCCATTTATGATTTGATTCCATAAAACACATGAAAGCATTTATACATATATTCTATCAGGTATTTGCGGTCGGTGGTGCAGAACCTGCAGCTGATCCAGAGGTTTAAGAAGCAGACCGTGGAACATTCTCCTCAGCGGGACAGACTCAACTTCTGGATGGACATCATCGTAGAGGCCACGCAGGGCACCACAAATCGACTGCGGTTTCCAGTACAAACATATACACAAACACACACATGCTCGATCAGATGCTCAGAGACACATCCTAACATGTCTGTCAATCTTTCTTTTTCTGTTACAGGTGTTGATTCTGGAGCCAACTAAAGTTTACCAGCCCTCCTATGTATCCATTAACAACGAGGCTGAAGAGAAGAACGTCTCTATCTGGCATGTTTCTCCTGCCGAAACGGTAAGAACATCACCTTCTTGCCCGCTTAACCTTCTTCACTGCAGCATTCATTAACTAGGTGCATTTGTATCCACCTGCTTTTATCACCATTTTTAATTTAAAAAAGTGGAAACGCAAAAAAATCAAATAAAAGGATCGCAAAAAGGCTATTATGCTTGTTTAAGGTTGAAAAGTTGGTGAATCGTTTAGGTCTTTTTCTTCTGCAACAGTTTAATTCCCCCTGAAAAGAGAATTTAGTGCCACCAACTGTTTATCTTGAGAAATCACCATCCTAAAATTTGCATAATGGAAATAAATGGAAATGCTCATAGATGTGAATTTCCTTCATTTGATTTTCTTGAAATTTGAAAAAGAAATTGCACTACATTTGGATGAAACCCTGGATATCACACTTGTACTCCTTCAAGGTTCACCCTGGTTGAATATGTGACTTCACTTTCATTACAGAAAGGGATCCATGAGTGGAACTTCACAGCAATGTCCATCAAAGGCATTAGGTATGAATGTAAAGCTGGAGGTGAATAAGATGCGAATGCAAAAGTTCCCAAACTGACATTATGTAGCCAAAATAAGTTTTCACTGTTTAGATGAATTATTATGAGAGACACAAAGTAAACTTTTGCTCTTAGTATCTAAAACTTATTAATCAGATGAGCTAATGATGCAAGATTGGATTCATTGCTTTACTGCATTTTAAAATAAATTGCATGACCAAACACTGGAAAACTAAATGAATGGTTTAAGAGTAGATTTCTAAAATATATCATACCAGAGTGAAAAAAATGTATGTAACAAAAAAAAGAGAAACTAAGCTTTCTCTACTCTCACCTGTCTGCAGTATCAGTAAGTTTGACGAGCGTTGCTGCTTCCTCTACGTCCACGATAACTCAGATGACTTCCAGATCTACTTCTCAACTGAAGAACAGTGCGGTCGGTGAGGACACACACCTCTAGATGTGTCTGTGTAGGTGTTCGTACAGTACGTATGTGCGATAGTTTTGACCTGATGGCCATGAATTAGAAATAATAACATTATAATGTCTGCATCCGGTTGTTTGTATATATGTGTTTCAGGTTCTGCTCCATGGTGAAAGAGATGATATCTGATGGTACAGGGAATGCTGTGGAGCTGGAGGGGGAAGGAGATGGAGATACACTGGAGGTCAGGGGGTGTTTAAATGTGTAAAATAGGGCCAAAAAAGTTAGGCAGGTGTGGAAATAACGCTGTAAAGAATGTTTTGTATTTATCAATTAACAAAATTCATTTGTTGTTCTGTTCATTCAAGAATGAACAGAAGAAAAATCTAAATCAAATCAAGATTAACTGGGATTCCCCATTGCCTTCAATACAGCATTAATTCTTCAAGGTACACTTTCACATTATTTTTAGGAACACTGCTGGTAGGTTGGTCCAAACAGCTTGGAGAACTACCCACAGCTCTTCTGTGGATTTAGGCAGCTTCAGTTCCGACTCGATGATGTTGAGATCAGGGCTCTGTGGGAGCCATACCATCACTTCCAGGACTCCTTGTTCTTCTTTAAGCTGAAGATAAGTTCCTAATGACTTTCGCTCTATGTTTGCGGTCGTTGTTATGCTGCAGTGTAAATTTGGGGGCCAATCAGATGCCCCTCTGATGATATTTCATGATGAATATATATCTGCTGGTACTTCTCAAGAATTGAAAAGACCCCAACTATATTTGCAGAAATGCAGCCCCAAATTTGTAAGGAACCTCAACCATGCTTTACTGTTGCCTGCAGATACCTCTTTGGCGAACAAATAGCCTTCTTCTACAGCCAAATAATTAAAATTTTGACTCATCAGTCCAGAGCACTAGCTGCCATGTTTCTGCCACCCCAGTTCCTGTGTTTCCATGTCAGAGGTATAGCTTGTTGGCTGCAAGTCTTCCATGACCAGACTTCTCCAGACCGTAGATGGGTGTACCAGGGTCCCACTGTTTTCGGCTGAGCTGATGGCACCGCTAGATATCTTCCAATGGCAAAGAGAAGAAAGCATGATGTGTGTTTCATCTGCTGCAGTAAGTGTCGTTGGCCGGCCGCTGTGTCCACGGTCCTCAACGTTGCACATCGCACATGCTTCTTGCACAGCACATCTGGAAACCCGTGTCTGTCTTGAAATTTCTGCCTGGGAGAGACCTTGCTGATGCAGTATAACTACCTTGTGTCTTGTTGCTGTGCTCAGTCTTTCCGGCGTATGACATTTGACAGTAAACTCAACTGACTTCATTAACCTCACCTTGTCACCCAGTTTTATTCCTTTTCAATGTAAATGCTCCGAATTTGTATCTGCATTCACACAGATTCATACACTGGTGGAACAGCCACTAGGGGCAATTCGGGGACATGCAGCCTGGAGGAGCCGGGGATTGAACCTTTCCGATTAACAGGCAACCCACTCTACCTCCTGAGCCACAGTCGCCCCCACTTTTACACAGCTGTTTGTTTCAGTTAATGATTGCGTTTCAACCTACATATTGAACTGGTGATCTTTAGCACCTGTTTAGTATGATTGTTTAACCACAACCTGACACAATGCCTATAAAATCCCTGACTTTGTGCAAGTGTACCTAAAATAATTGATGCTGTTTTGAAGGCAAAGGGTAAATGAGACTTTTCTTCTGTTCACTCACTTTGCATTTTGTTAATTTCTAAATATAATATATATAATCTATTAACATCTCTATTTTTTTATAACACTTTTACTTGGCAGCATTTTTCCACACCAGTACTTTATACTGTAGGTCCAGTTGATGATGATTGCTGATAAGGAATACGTACGTTTCTGTGTGTGTTACAGTATGAGTATGACACCAATGAGACAGGAGACAGGGTGGTGCTGGGGCGGGGCACCTATGGAGTGGTGTACGCCGGGAGAGACCTCAGCAACCAGGTGCGAATCGCCATCAAAGAGATCCCTGAGAGAGACAGCAGGTAGGTGTGTTAGTGTATGTTGGTGTGTAGGAAGATGATGTCCTGTAGTGACCCTGATCAAAGTTTACCTTGTTCTACAATCAAATTCAAAATTGTTGAAAAATGTTTTATTTTTGAATTAACTGCTCGCTATAGTTACTGTCAAGTGTCACTTTTTTAAAAAGCATTGGGGTTGTATCTGAAATTGCATACTAACGTCCTGCCTACTACAGTTTGTGCGGCATGTAAATTTGTTCTTATCCTGGTCAGATGCTTTCTATAGATAAATGAACTTGGACAAGCAGCACGTAGGCAAGACTTTTGAATTGATTTTTGTATTTCTGACAAGAAGTTTCACTTACATAAAAGAAGGAGCTCTGAAAATTAAGTCTTACCAATGAGTTGGCAAACATCATGCTTTTTCATGCATTTCGGATTTTGAAATAACCCTCTGTTACTACTGTAGGTGGTAAGATAGTTAGCTTTCCATGCTAACCATTGTAGCAGATAAGCACACGGTTTAATCCTTCCCTTCTACAGTACTTTTGCTTGTTCTGTTTTAGGTATTGCTGTCAAAACAGTCCCATGTGATTGGAGAATGATGTGAATAAATCCAAAGCTTGACAGGCCTGCCTTGCCTTTTGGTTGCTAAGCTATGATTCCACAATTGCTGTGTGGGGGAAGTGTTTAGCGAGAGGTCAGGTTAATTAGTGTTAGTAAACGTTGTTAAAATTCACTGCAAATGTTTTTTGGCAGCAGTTAAACAGTAACTTAACACTATATGTATTTACATAACAGCGCAAGGGATAGTAAATGTTTTAATGCATGTCTAATTTCACAATATTCTTACAACACTAGGTTGTTGTGTAATAATTATAAGAATGTGAAGCAGGTTGCAGCTGTATCTGGATAAGGGAAAAAAGTAGTTCCCTCTGAATCTTTTTCTTTCTGTGAATCAGGTACTCTCAGCCCCTTCACGAAGAGATTGCCCTTCACAAGTACCTGAAACACAGGAACATTGTTCAGTATTTGGGCTCCGTTTCTGAGAACGGATACATCAAGATCTTCATGGAACAAGTGCCTGGAGGTGTGTTTGTACGAGAGAGACAGAAAGATGGTAAAACAATTACACAGTTGTGTCATTGTAGGTGACAACATTTGAGAAGATTTCTCAAAAAAACCCACAACAAAGCAGAAATACTGCCTACTTTGTGCTGATAATTTCATTCTGTGCAGGCAGGATGACATTCATGTTAAATAAACTAAAACATAGCTCAGACTAATTGAGTGTTTTTCAGAGATCAATGCTTGTGACCTCTCGGTTACTGGGCGGTCTCTCTAACTGCTTGGTCGTCTTCCCATTTCATGATAGGTTTTGGACACTCCTTCTCTCCTTTCTCCAGGAAGCCTGTCTGCGTTGCTGCGGTCTAAATGGGGCCCGCTAAAGGAGGCGACTATAATCTTCTACACCAGACAGATCCTGGAGGGGCTTCGATACCTGCACGAGAACCAGATCGTCCACCGAGATATCAAGGTACAAGGAAGCACATCGAGCAAGACTGCCTTACAACACAGTCTGTGATTTGATGAAGTGTAACGTCATTGTGGTGTGGTATTGATTAGATAGAAAAGAGCAGATTAAAACATAAATCCCAGTTTGGGATCATCAAAACATGTTACAGCTATTATATCTTTTGTACCTTTCTCCTCCCTTAAAGCTTCAGGCATTTTAATATAATACACATTTAATCTGAAAAAAAGGGCTAGGGACATAGTAGCTTAGACATTCTTCAGCATTTGAGATTTTAGGAAATATATTGGGGGATCATTATGGGATTACAAATTACATTGGGAAAAAATTGCATAAAGGCGCATAAAAAGGGATTAGCATTGGCTACTACAGAGTCGACAATACGAAAATACACAGCAATGTTGATCGCACAAATAAAATAACATCCATACAATGTTCAAAACACATCCTAAAATATGACATAATGGGAAAAAATTAAGAAATAACGTTAAAAATGTTAAGATAATAAGTCAACCTTGTCTTTAGATGTTAAGTTAATTTGCCTTGTTGTTAACGTTAGAGAAACAAGAACTCCCAAGAAACCCAACTCAGCTGTGTCAAGATTTTGTTAAAGTTATAAATGCATGCACTGTATGTTTTTGGGTAATTGTAGTCAGTAGATTGTTTTCTTTTTTTAGTTAAAGTTACTTTTTTGCACAATTTGCTTCTTATGCAGTATACTGTATTGACGATGCATTGCATTATCTTATTGTGCAAATAAACCTTTCTCAAAACATTTTCATTCAGTTAGGATTTCTTGATGCACGCTATCTTTCAGAATGTTTTTTTTTTCAACAAATCACACTTTCACAAACTAATTTCAAAAAGTGGTGGGGACATGTCATCCCTCGTCGCCTGTGTAAATGATACTTACGCTGCAGAAAATATGAAAAGCTTTTTCAGGGTAGAAAATGAGGATTAACTTCATGTGATGTAATCCCAGTCCATCTTACTTATACAAACCTTCTTTTTTGTGTCTGTCTGTTCATTAGGGCGATAATGTGTTGGTGAATACCTACAGTGGCGTGTTGAAGATCTCAGACTTTGGTACTTCTAAGCGGTTGGCAGGAGTCAACCCCTGTACAGAGACATTCACTGGTAACGTCTTTGCTTCTTCCTACACTAAATTAAATAGTGCTAATATGTTGTACACAAAACATACTTGTAGTTTAATTGTTACTGGCATTACTGGCGACAGATTCATCAACAAGAGTCTGTCGCAAGGATTTCATTATGGTAATGCAGGGAGCTCCAACATATGGCAAATGTAACATTGGAAATTTGGAAATTCCACTGAGGAACAACCAGGTGTGAACATTTTTAGACAAAAACATAACATAAAAACATAAAAATGACACTTTATTACCACAACAGCACACATTAGTTAACAACTTGTTGAAAGAAGAATAAACTGCTGCTGTGATGGCTTTAAAGAAACGGCACACATCACAGTGCAGTCATTCAGTCGGCAGTACAGGGAGTCTGGAGTCATAGAAATGCTGCAGACCGTGAGGCTGCATGGTCCGTCAAAATGTCAAGAGCCACTATAAGCCTCTATGGAAACACTTGGGACACACGAGCGTGTACGAATGTGCGTGTGCACACATACAAACATACACATTCATTGGCCATCTGGCCTTCTCCAGAAGCGAGCGAGGTGTGTAATTAGGTTAGCTAATCAAGCAGAGGGTGTTTACCTTTCATTAGCAGGTGTGTGTGTGAGTGTGTGTCCTTATCTGTTTCTCCTGTGCTGCTTCCCTCTCTCTCCCCTCTGACCATCTTTTTATAGCTCACTCTGTCTCTCACTGTTTACATCAGCATCTAGAGCAGACCACACATGCCAAATCTGCTCAGAATTACTGACAGCTGACAAAATACTTGGAGATAAAATAAAAGACAAACAGTAATTTCTCCTGAAGTCACATTTTTGGGACTAAAATAACTTTAATCACATGTCTTCAGTCTTTTTTTAACCAATAAAATGAGTCATAATGTTGAGTTTTGTTTGCAAATCTTTCTTTTCTGCTCCGCCACTTTGCCTAAACGTCTGGATTTTAGAAACAAATGGTACAAGCTCAAATGCAAGCTATTTCTACATTAATTACAAATTTGTCTTCTCTCCCAGACCTCCAGTGAGGTTCAACCTGAGTTTGTAATAAACTTTTGGACAAGAAAAGCACCAGCTGTTGCCTCCTGTTCAGAAAAGTTCATTTCTAAATATCAGTAAAATTTTGTAAGTCGGACAAATATTCGTAGATGCTGATGCTAAATGACTTGCCTCACCTTATCTTTCAGTAAAGGTTGTTCCAGATTACTTTCTATGCCTCTATGTCTGCAGGCACTTTGCAGTACATGGCTCCAGAAATTATTGACAAAGGCCCTCGAGGGTACGGGGCGCCGGCTGACATCTGGTCCCTGGGATGCACTATTATAGAAATGGCCACTGGGAAACCGCCCTTTCACGAGCTGGGAGAACCGCAGGCAGCCATGTTTAAGGTAACTGGGTCACTTAAGGAGACTCAGTATGTGTATTTGTCTCTACGTGAGTGTTGTTGTAAAAGGGATATGTCTTAAATCTTATATTAGAAACGGAAAGGATGGAGGAAAGTGGATGTGGGATTTAATTTCTAAACTTTCTCTCTGCATGTCCTTGTGTTTTTTTGTTGCAGGTGGGCATGTTTAAGATCCACCCAGAGATCCCTGAGTCCTTGTCACTGGAGGCCAAATCGTTCATCTTGCGCTGCTTTGAGCCGGACCCTCACAAGAGAGCCATCGCATCGGACCTCCTCAGAGACACTTTTGTCAGACACAACGCTAAGGGCAAGAAGAGCAAGATCGCCTTCAAACCATCAGGTGAACACAGATGCACAGCCAGCACGTTACTCCAGTGATGACCTCTCTCCTTTTTTTATATCCCTGCAGGAACCGAAAATCCTTCACATAAACACTTTCTACTGGATGTTCCCAGAAAGATAGAAAGATGGATAGCTTTATGAATCCCCAGAGGAGAAACTAATTTGTTTGCATATGCATAGTGACAAATATCAAAATATACACAATTTAGACTGCTCACAGCAGACAGCATTTTAAAAACACACTGACAGAACAATAGATACACATACACACATAACACATAATCTAATAGACATTAAAAAGAAAGGAGACCATGCTGTTGTTATCTTTCCCCCCAAACGTAGTTCAGTCAGAAGAGGTTAATTGAAAGCAGGGCTTAAAATGTTCTTTGGAAACCAATTTATACATGTGGAGTCCCGGGTAATTTCCCAAAAGATCCATGTGTCTCTGGACACTGTTGAAGGAGAAGAAGAACATAAAGGCTAGCTGGATGGACCAGGTAGACAACTAGGTGTGGTGAAAAGTGAAGGTGAATAAGGTAGAGCGGTGGAAGTGCATCAGTCAGACATTTAAATTACAGCTGACAGCAGCAGAGAAGGAAAAGGATTTTAAAGTTTGACAGTAACAAATGATTGGCTCATGGAGGTCGTGTCAAAATCGGATTATTTTAAGTGAAAAGGATGAAACCCAAAAACTTTAATATATGGGGCATTGCTAAGCCCTGAGTTTATCTATCGTTATGAGATCATCCTGTTCACTTTACGCTGTTAAAAAACCTCTCAAGACTTACATTTATTCACGTCCTTTTCTTAACTGATGTCTTTGCAGACTACATCCACAGCGTTTCCCTGCCGGTGCAGCTGCAGTGCGAGGCCACCGGGAGCAGCAGCAGCGAACACGGTTCTGTGAGCCCCGACTGCGACTCCAAACATGACGTTTTCTTCCAGAAGAAGAAAAGGTCTGGCTCAGAGAACCTGCTCAAACCCCACAACTCCAACTACTTGAGGTGTGTTTGTGTGTGAGAGCAGATAGTGAATTCATTCAGGTGAGCCGGGTCAAGTTTTTGTTTAGATTTTACAGCTTAGATTTCTTAAATATCTTGAATTCTTCTTGATCTCAGCTGGTATTGCTTTACAGAATTTGCATTAAAAAGCATCTTTACTGACTCCGACACTCAAGTTAACCTCAGTTGGGTGGCATCAGATTGCCCTTTTTCAAACAGTCCTGCTGAAATGCAAAAATAATATATTACAGACTCTGTGTGTGTGTGTGTGTTTGTGTGTGACAAAACACATGTCCCCACAATGTAAATCATTACATTTAAAGGTGAAGACTTAAGGTTTAGGGTTAGAGTAAGTAACTCTCCAGAATTTGATCACATGTCAATGGTAATGTCCTCTGAAGTGATGTGTGTATTATAGGTGTGTGTGTTTGGGTGGCAGGTGGCCTTATTGGGCTCACAGTGCGCTCCGCTGCCGTTTACAACACTATTATAATGAGGTCTGATCCTTTTTACGAGCTTTAGCTGCGACAGAGCACTTACGCACTGTCACACACACAACTGTCTCGTGCACAGACGTGTGTGCATACAAATCCGTAGACGTCCAGCCGCGCTGACTCATGCTGTCTCTGCACTTTCCTGGGCACACACAGTAGCCAGGAGAGGCTTGTATCTGTAAATAAACTGGACGACGCGTCACACAGTTGTAAATCAGTTGTGTACTCTATGTGTTATTTTAAATTGCAGTGAGATCACTCTGTGTGTGTGTGTGTGTGTGTGTGTGTGTGTGTGTGTGTGTGTGTGTGATGTAGTGTCCCAGATGAGGGTTCGGTGTCGGAGGACCGCAGTGCCCCCGCCTCTCCAGAAGACAGGGACAGCGGTCTGTTCCTGTTGAAGAAGGACAGCGAGAGACGGGCAATTCTGTTCAAGGTGCTCAATGATGACCAGGCAAAGGTCATCTCCAACCTCAGGGAAAACCACATCCAGGTGTGTATTCAGATGGTCCAAGGGAGGAAAAGGGGTGAACCAGCGACAGGGTCATGGGCGGCAAAGTCTCAATTGTGCACGTGGTGAGCAAAGGCTGACCCCCGTGGTCCTATCCAACAGACGAGCTACTGTGGGTCAAAGTGCTGACAAAGTGGATGGTTGTTCTGAGTGTAGTCCAAGTAGTCCAATGGGCCAGGGCTGTTTTGGGAGAGCTATATAAAGAACCAGCAGGTGGTCATAATGTTTTGGCTGATTGGTGTATGACACAGTCACAACAAAGAGGTGAGAAAATGACAAAATAAAGGAATACAATTATCAATTTGACTATGTACAGACAGACAACAGACAAACGTACACACACAAAATACCGTAACAAAAAAACAAAAACTGAAATCTAAAGAACATTTCAACCACTAGATGGCAAAAATGGCCAACACTAAACATGCAAACATGTGAGTGCAGCATCAAATAAAAATTCAAGTGCGGCTCAGGTTTATGAGAGTTGGCCACGTTCAAGTACATATACAGTTCCTGTAAGGTCACATTTTTTATGGCATCAATTCAGCTTCACAGTATGCTGTATGTATTAGTACCCTCTACTCTACTTTGCCCGCATTGCTGTCTGCCACCGTGTCTTTCTGATACTACCACTGGGTGGCGCAAAAGTCATGTGTTTTAAAATACTACACTAAGTGATTTGATGACACATTTAATTTGTCATCAAATGATGATGAAATTTAATTCAAAATGCTTTATATTCCTAGTAGTAGTATTCGTACCAGATAGTTCATATTTATGCTCAGTGTGCAGTGGTTTTAGAGTAGTTTAATTTTTGAAACACTATATCAGATACAGGGAAAGACAGCCATTCAGTTGACGCCAATCTTTAAATCTAACATCACTGTTAGACCTGACATTGGGACATTTATATTATACTTATTATACTGAAACTGCATTTCTGTATCTGTGTGTGTGCATGTATGTACAGGGCAGTGAGGAGCTCCAGCTGTCCGTCGAACACATTAAGCAGATCATCTGCATCCTTCGAGACTTCATCCATTCCCCAGAGAGGCGTGTCATGGCGGCCACCATCTCCAAGCTCAAGCTGGACCTGGACTTCGACTCCACCTCCATCAACCAGATCCAGCTGGTGCTCTTTGGCTTCCAGGACTCGGTCAGCACACACACATACACAGCTAAATGTAATTAGTGGAATTCACATATAAGCTCATGCACTGTATGCACGCATAAGCACTGTTGTACAAGGCATTTGGCCTGAGTAATTGGTGTTGGCACATGAAACAGTAGAGCTGGTTGTCATGGTCGCAGAATACAAGGGAAAAGACACGAGATGTAGGCCGATACAAAGAGATGATATTATGTTCTGAAAACAACAGGCAATATTTCAGTAAAACTTGTGAAATTAATCAAGAAATGGGTTAGCTTGATATGAATGTTGTGATTTGTGTATCCAATGCAGTCGTGTTACTTTCGTCAGACGAAACTAGACGAAATATGTTTGTCAACAACCTTTTTTTCCCTGACTAAAGTGAGACGATGACGAGACGGCGTCTATATCATGCAATATTGTTGACGAAAAATGACGACACTAAAATGAAATTGATCTCTATTTCTAAAAAAATCTTTTCTTTTAGTCAGTATAATATTACAGGCCATATTTTCTTCCTCTAAATGTTTGCTTGAACAGTGTGTTCGTTCAGCTGTATTTTTTTCTGGCCGACCGGGGCGACTCCTGGTGTGGGAGAAAAATGTTACCGCGAAGGACGCGAACTCTGGTGATAAACACAACATGCTAGGAAGAAAGAGGTGCTTAGATATTTGGTCCCATTTCAAAAACAGTGAGGCGAACAAAAAACAGTGCCTAATTATATCAGACGGCAAGCAATGCTGTCAAAAGATTTCTGGAAAAAACACTATGAACTTGAAGCGGCATATCAAGGCTAACTACCTGGGAATTGAGGTAAGTCAACGTCTCCTCTGCAATAAAAATAAGAACAAAGGTAACATTCAGATTTCAAAAAACATTTTATCGATATGTGATATGAGTGAAATAAAGACTAAAATAATAAATATCTGTATTTTGGCTGCAGCAGATTGACCAAAATGTTAATCAAAATTATACTACTGGAGAAGAAAAGACTAAAATGATGGTTAATGACTAAAACTAGATTAAAATACCCAGACCTTTACTCAACTAAAACTTGTATACAGTGCATGCAGTGGACCAAATATGACAAAAACTAACAAGGACATTTGACACAGGACTTAAAAATTTTGAAATGCCTGACAAAATTAACAATCCACAATTCTTAGTACTTCAACTACTTATTAAAAAGTATTTCTATCAGTTACTGTCAAGATTCTCAGTCATCCCACTGGATTTAGTTGAACATACTTGAAGACTCTTCTCAGAACAGAAGAAGCCTGTTGGATAAGAGGCAAAATCTTGATTATATACCCACATTGGATTGTGCTGCAATGAAAATCTTTCCTTGTAAGGAAAAATGAATATTTAGATGTAACTTTAATAATGAATAATGAACAAAATGTGTTATGTTGTTGAGTCAAGCACTAATGGCTAATATCATTAGCTTTCACAGTTTACCAGCACTCGCTACACTTCTTTACTTGTTACCTCTACTTCACTGTATATCATTCTCTGTCCTCTTTCACGCTATACGTGGTCGCACAGAGACACCTTCTGATGAGCAGGTAGTGACAGTAATAGTCAAATGTCTGTGTGTAAACACACCAAAATTGTTGTGAACTACAGATGATTTGCATATCTTGGAGCCAAATGAATTCTCCTTTGGATACAAAGTGATTTGCACTGCGCAGGCTGCTGGGTTCAAAGCGAAATAGGTGGTGTTTTCAAAACTTGTAGCGTGACTGTACAGTTCACTGCAGTGTATTAATAATAAATTAATTTAAGATAACAACAGAACAAGGAGCAAGTACGAAGTTGTGGAGCAGAGGAGGCTAAAACTAGTTTTAAAACATGCAACATTGATGCTGCCCGTGTCTGTTTCACATAACAAACCTAAAGGAAGTGTTATACTTTTTGCTAAGAGTCATCTAGGTGTACATGTAGGCTCTGACACAACAGACATGCCTACCCACAACAAGCTACAAGACTATAAATATGCTTACATGATACCGCTTTGATGTCTCTGTATGAATACAAACTTTAAACATTTCCTTACCATTTGAATTTATGAGCTTTGGCTGAATGCCCACATTTCTGATGGCCATGTGGGTATTTGTCACAGTATGACACTTGAAGCTTGCCAAGTGGTGCGATGTGTGTGCACTTTGGTCGACACAGCAAGAAACCAGCCTGGGGTGGCGGAAGCCATTAAAAATAATGGGTTTCAGAGTACAGTGGTGCTGACAATTCAAGTCAGTAATCTAAGGTCTGAATATCTGTCTTGGTTTCTTTGTCTCTGTGTTTTTTCAGGTAAACAAAGTCCTCAGGAACCATCACATTAAACCCCACTGGATGTTTGCAATGGATAACATCATCCGCCGAGCTGTGCAGGCTGCAATCACCATCCTCATACCAGGTGGGCGGGTCAGAGCTTTCACCAACATCTAGTGGACTTCATCTGCATGTTTGCGACTAAACATTCCTGCTTAATATCCACATTAAGAAATGAGTTCACAGTGCCACACATGCTTTGACAGAGCTGCAGACCCACTTCGGCCCGGCGTCCGAGTGTGAGGGAGCAGAGAAGGAAGACGAAGTGGATGAAGAGGAAACAGAGTTTGGTCCTGTGTTAGCTCCAGCTGCTGATGACTCGGGCACGTTAGCTGACCCCGGCCACTCCACGTCCAGCACGCTGAACTCAGCTCACTCCCAGGAGCATCAACGCTCGCATCATCAACTGGGGGCGCAGCTGGTGCGGCTCAAACAAGAGACCAACAGGTGCTTGCAAACACACACACACACACACATTATGCTTAGGCCTATGGTACTAAAAAATTAATTACGCTAACGCCTATGAGGTCCTAATAAAATTAACACCTGTTTGAATGTAGCCTAAAATGCAGCCCAGTGTGGCCTGCAATAGTCTAATCTGTCCTGCCACAGTTTCATAATAAAGCAAAAACATTCACAAAACTTCTCATGTCTCTAACATTGTTTGGCGCCATTGCTTTGGCGAAGTATCTGTCAAACGAACTAAAATATGGTTTTGTGCCCTCTTCAAAATTGCAAAAGACTAAATAAGTAGGCTTATAAAAAAGATATTAAATCAGTATAAATAAGTTATTTTAGGAGGTTATAGTACTTTTACCTAAGTGCAATATTTTAGTAGTCTTTACAGCTCTGGTTGTATGGTGCAGTTTTTCTTTTTTTATAATATGGAAATGCCACTCAAACAGTTCCACACTTGCAGCTCTTTCCATCATACTTTACACACACACACACACACACACACACACACACACACACACACACACACACCCACGTACTAAGAATAACTGCAAAAGGCTGACACGGAGAGAATGTGCACCTGCAAGCACAGAGACACACAGCTAAACCTGAAAACACACGTGTAAGCATGTCAAGAATGCAATTCCTCCAGGGCTGCATGTCATAGTTGTTTGTCATTAAGGGCCGTTATAGCAGCTGGCAGTTAAACTGAAAAAACAACAAGACCTTCCCTGACCTTTCACATATATATATTTTTATTACACCCTTTTAACCAGGTAAAAGTCTTACTGTGGTTACAGCTAGAGCATTATGGCTATAAAGGCAACACAAAAAGACACAAGTAGGACATTAAGATTAAGGTAATGTTCAGACTGCAGGCCTTAAGGCTCAATTCAGATTTTTGTCCCAGATCCGATTGTTTTTTGGTTTGACAGTTCACATTGTAGTTTAAATGTGGCCCATATCAGACTCCAGTGTGAACTGTCCGTGGCCTGAAAGCGACCTGCATGCGCAGAACAGTAACACGATGTCACACCCAGCACGCTGTTACAGAAATAACAAGTAGCAACATAGCTCCAGTTAGCTCGCGGGAGACTTACGTTTTTCACTGTCTCCTCACAGATCACATTTCTCCCTGATTATGACAAGTGTTCACAACTTTCTGTTCTTTTCTTTACGGTTTCTGGAGCTGTGCAACGCAATTCCCACAAAACTCACTCCCTCCGTCTCTCTCTCTCTCTCTCTCTCCCCCCACTGTGTCAGACAAATAGGATGCACATAACTCAGAAGAGAGCTAGCGAGGTAGAGAAGGAAGAGAGCCACATGTTTAATAATGGCTTTTGTGGAGCTTTTTCATTCACCGCAGTTCCGTCTACAGCAGAACTGTGACAACTGCTGCTCTACAGTTACGTCAAAGTCGCGACCTGCATCTAGTGGTGAGGGTTGTGAATTGCAACCAGCGGTTCACGGTGCATTCAAATGCTCCTCAGATGGTCTCACTTCCCAAGTTGTGAAGTGGTTCTTCTGACTTCAGTGTGTGTTCATGTGCTCTTAAGTCAGATTGACAGAAACACAGCCTTCTAGTTCACTCTACATGTTTGCAAAATATGTATATGCAATATGTGATTTTGCACAAATAAAAGTTCTGTGTACTTCTTTATGTCCCATGTACACTTTATTTCTCTTTTTGCAACAAAGATTTAAGGAGGAATAATACATTCTGATTATTCCAAGACCTTATTAATGCACCATCACCTCCCTTTCCAAGCGCACAAGAGACGCTGCGATGGCGGACATGCTCTGTCAGCTCTTGTGCTAAATAATACGTGTTGACCAAATCTTCTTTTCTTACTAGTAATAAAACAGTCGACTCCTACTACCACTAATGTTATGTGTTCTTTTTTGTACGTATTCAAGCGCCATCATCTGTTTCAGTATGTCCAAAACTTACCTGACATTCCCATCAGCCTCAGCTGTAGCTCACATTCAGTGCTAATAAGCAAATGTTTGCATGCTAACAAGCTAGGCCCTAAGTACTAGTAGCAGTAATACGTAGCCTTACTGGTGGAAAGGGCCTACTGTAAGCACAGCCTCACAGAGCCTCTAACATGGCTGTAGAGTCCTGTTAATGTTGGAGTTCAAATAGGTGTCAAATAACATAGTAACTTCCTTTCTTAATACTTTCAGATTCAAGATTATATTTTCTTTCCTGCATAAACAATAAGATACCATGGAAAAGTCAGCTGTGGCAGCTATAAAAAGTTACCAAAGTTTTCCCTGACATCAAAATGGGTGCAAACTTCAACACGTCTTTTGTTGTTTAGTGCTTGGAATGTCCCTGCAGTTGCATTTTGGCAGGACTAAACGGAAACTAAAGGATAAATATGAATAGTGCATTATATCATTACACCTCCAAAACAGTTGACATTGAGCGGATCTCTGAGTCCAGTAGAGTCTACATTGCCCAGAGTAACTAAATTTACAGATTTTACTTTTGGGGTTTTGGAACCGGTGTATTTCGTGAGGTTTCTCAAAATCTATTCAGCTTTTTTTAGACAAACTTTAAAAGTCATTTGCATCCCCACCTTGCTCTTGGCTTAAAGCCACACATTTGCAGCCATGTGTCACATATTTTGCCTTTGAAGAGTCTGTTTGGTTTTTCACGTAACCCGATGAAAGCTTGCGGAAACTGTGTACCTGGCTCAAATTGTTTGTCAGCCTTGCATAACTAAACACTTTTGATTGCTCAGGACTCAAGAGTGCCTTTGTAGTTTTTCTCAAGAAGGAAATATGCTTGTTCATTGTATTTTTTTGTTCGTATATGCAACAGTTAGCTTAGCCTGTCAGTTGAATTTTTATTTTCTGGTTGTTGTAAGAGTTTTGCAACTTTATTCGGGCTCATCAATGGGTGGAACTAACTAACTAAAAAGTGAGTGTGAGTGGTTGTTTGTCTGTAAAGCCCTGCGATGGATTGGCGACCTGTCCAGGGTGTACCCCGCCTTTCGCCCGATCGCAGCTGTGATTGGCTGCAGCCCCCCGTGACCCTGTACACAGGATAAACGGTTGACGATGGATGGATGGATGGAAAGTACTCATAATACCATAATTGACCAACTTTTTGAGTAATCCAGTTAATGTGGATTGACAGATGTTTGTTATTATGTCCTTGTGTCTGGACTATTGTGTTGAGGCTACATAATGCATGGTTGGATAATAGTGTTGTGTGTTCCTGACTAGGACATTCAAGTACACTTCCAGTTCCAGTTATGTATTTAGATATTGATATTTGTACACTTTATTTTAATCTAAGATCATGCAGCATGTAGATTTACTTTTCCTATTCACAGAGACCCAAGCTGCAGTCTGTAGCCGATTTGAAAAATGTTACCGGATACCACAGACATAAAGACAGAATTAAAGGATTTTTTTTATTTTAATCGTAAGGATGCACACACAAGATGTATCAGTCAAGACGCAGGACCACACACTAAATACTACACAGTTTCAGAGTGGCGGTTCCAGGGACAGACTGTTGTCGTCAGCTGGCTGCACTGCATGCAGAGAATAAAACTGTTGGTGAACTCAAGGCCATGAAGATGGAATCAGCATGGTTTATAGATTTTGTAGTGCAAGCAAATACACTACATGTTGGGGACTTTTACAGATCAGCTCGCCGTTAGGCTCCGTAAATTGTCTGTAAATCCCTCCCACTACGGGATATTTTGGACTTATAATCTCTTCCGATCAGCCTCGGCTCAGGAACACCACCGCAATTATCGGAAGGGGCGAATCAGTCCCAATGGCCCAATCATCTAGTTCAGTTCCAGTGTTTAATTTCATGTCATGTCGTATGCTAATTAGCTTGTTTGACATGTAGGCCATTTGTGTGTATTTTAGCAGAATTCAAATTCCTGCGTACGACTGATGAACAGACCAGTCTATATGTTTTTGAAAGCGTTCTGTTCATCTATGCTCAGCTGTGAGATCTAGTGCTTGTTATAACAAATGTCACGGTTGCTGTGGTGCCCCCTGCAGGCTGCTGGAGGAGCTGCTACAAAAGGAGAAGGAGTACCAGCAGCTCCTGAAGGCCACACTGCAGCAGAGAACACACGACCTGGAGATGGTCCGAGTCAGACACAGACCACCAGGTAAACGCACTGATTGACCAGATTTGTTGATTGATTATGTTTGTGCTTCTCTTCTCTAACTCTCTGTTTTTTAAAAGAAATCTCACCTCCCTCCATCTTCCATATCCCAGCGGACCACGAGCCGGATAAGCAGCTCACTGATTGGCTGAAAGAGCAGGGGGCAGACGCTTACACCATAGATAAGGTTGAGTTGGCTTTTGAACTTCTGTCTATAGCTTTTTCTTCTATGTCCATAAGCACACTGCAGCACACTGTGTGGTTTTAAACTGATGGTTGTGTGTGTTGGATTCTAGTTTGTGCTGGAGGAATATACGCTGACTGACGTTCTCAATGACGTTACCAAAGATGACCTCCACTGTCTACGTCTGCGGTATCTACTCTTAATATGTGAATCCTGTCACAACTAATTTTGACAGAAAGGAACATCAAATCAAGCTACTCTTGGCAGCTGACAAAAGCATGGGCAAAAAATAACAAGCCGCCATCACAATTATCATTCTTTAAAACATGTGTATGTGCACATATGTACAGTGAGGGTAAATCTTAGTGGCCAGACTCAAGGTCTCATGGATTTTGAGCTCCAATATACAGTAGCAGTGGCAGTTTGCAGTAGATGGAGGCTGGCGTGTCAACAGTTTAGAGGAGCAGAGGACTGGAGCATACAAAAAACTGATTGCCGTCCTCTTCAATGAGTTTATATACGTCCACTGCTGCTTTTATCCCGATCAAATGCTAATAATGTGCAAGTACACATAACTTTATGTCCCTGATAATAGCAAAGGCGCGTCTTTGTGAAACTTTAAAGTTTCTTGTAACCGAATAATCCCAAGTGTGGCCGAAGAAGTGTTGTGCAGTAATAAGGTGGGAGCTGCAAGTTTTATCTTGCAACAGCACATACTGACCCAGACAGCTGATCTCCGTAATACAGTGCACAACAAAGTTGCCCTTTTGTGTAGGAATGTAGGCTTTCTGACACAAGGAAAACACATACTTTCCTTCTATTAGGTGGCTAAAATATGTAAGATTCTGACCCTGTCCACTATAGTACGTTACTTAGCTTCCATGCCTGTACGACTCTCCATTTCTTTAAACTGGTTATCCGCTGACCTCCATCTTCTGCAGGTAACACACTGACTGTGGCTAAGTACCTCATACAGCCCCACACCCAAACTATCCTTTTAATTCCTTTTTGCTTCAATGTTGCTCCCCCAGCAGACTACAGTGAAGCCCAGTGCATTGGCATTGCACAACATCTTTCAGCTCCCACAGGAAATAGTCTACTCATCCCCCTCTTCTTATAAACAGCCTCTGTGTTGTTCTTTCACTTCAGTCTGTTGTTGATGTAGACACCCACATCAGGATCCTCTTCCAGAGTACACGTGGGTTGTGAAGCCGTCCTCTTTCTTCTGAAGTCGATTTAAGACAGATAGCATGAATTAATTACTCCCAAGAGTAGCTGAACCAGATCTTCCCTTCTAAAAGTGGACAGAAGTTAGTTTTCTCTTTTACCATGCAAAACGATGATTGCTTCTTTTGCTCAGGGGCGGAGTCCACTGCCGCATCTGGCGGGCCATCCAGCGGCACCGAGAGCGAGAGAGGCTGAGGAGTGATGAACACTCTGAAGATGATGCATGATGGGATACTTGGACAACAACAACTCGGGAGGACTGTTGTTTTGCAGAAACACGCACACGTCTGCACACTACCAGCATTGCATGGCCGTCTCTCCTTTGTGCCTCTCCACGGTGCCTTCTCATGTTGTAGTCTCTGCGTTGTACGCACAGGACTGACTGAATCTTAGTTTGACTGTATTTCGCCATACAGTGTCACACTTAACCAGACCAAAGCGCATTAGTACAGGTACTACTCCATGTATCTGTGTGTGCATTTAAATGTGTATGTGTGCCACAATGTGCTTGTGCTGGAGAATTTTGAAGGAAAAATGCATCTTACATTTACATTACATTTACAGTTATTCATTTAGCTGACGCTTTTATCCAAAGCAACTTAAAATTGCTATACATATCAGAGGTCGCACGCCTCTGGAGCAATGAGGGGTTAAGTGTCTTGCTCAGAGACACAATGGAGGATGGGTCACAGTGGGGAATTGAACCTGGGTCTCTCACACCAACACCATCTTAGCAAACAGAAACTGTTTTGAGTGATACTCCACTGTGAATCTTTTGAGGATAAAACCGTTGCCTGCATGTATACTTAAAAAGGACCTGATTCTTTTCTGCGAGTGCAGGTTTTTCTTTGAAAAATAAATCAAAATGTCCATAAAAACTTTTCAAACATAGCATAATCTGTTCAATGGTGTCCATTCAGATTCTTAATGTAGTTTATACAGTCATACTTGTGCCGAAATACGATGGCATTGTTTTCATTGTTATTCCACACACGACCCTGTTGAACTGGTATTAGTGAATCATACTTTTGTTTTCCCATGCGTCAGAAGTGCTCTATCCTTTGTCATACTGACCAGAGGGATGGAAAGTAGAAAGATGTTTATGCAAGTAAAAACATTTTGAAAATGAATCCAAGCGCAGCCCCCGTTTCTCTGTAAAAGAGCAGAGTTCATCACAAATCCTCTATCTGTTATGGCACGTATCAGTAATAAAAATTCAACAGAAATGGCGTTTAGCCAAAACATGCAAAACCACTTGAATATTCTCCAAGACCTTGTGACTCATGGACCTGTCAGACTTCCTTTTGCATTTGTCCCCTTGGTTTTCAGCCAAAATGATAAACCATGAAAACTTTCTCAGAGCAGTCTGAGTCAGGTCTAATGCTTTCATCATTTACTCAATACTTGTTCAAAAATAGTGCAATGACGATCTTCCACATACAACTGGAGATCTCTGTTGTGTGGGAGTCGAACACATTTCAGCTGAAAGCCTAATTTTTGTAATGTATGTTTGTATGTAGCCACATTAAGATGATTCTTTGAAACATGCACACACATCCCAGCGGCCTTCACGTCACTGCCTTTACATTTGAATGCATGTTATTTATTAGTTGTTTAAGATTTTATTTACATTCTTTATGAAGTAACATTTCTTTTCTCTGTGTACCTGCATTTTTTTATTTTTGTTCCAACTGTTATGTATATGTATGTGCTTGTCTGTTTCATGATTGCTTTACAGCTGCAATAAACTTGGAAATAATGAATTTGTTTCCCACCTGCTTTAAAATACTCTTTGGGACAATACAAAGGCCTTCAAGTAGTCTCACCGAGAAATGAACAGTCTATGACGTCTTGCTGGTAGTTTACACAAACCTCATGTTACTGCTGTTCTTTGCCAGATTGGTTTGTTCAATTGATCGGTGACATTTTTTTCATGATTTAAATAGCACCTTCCAATATTAGCATAATAATAGGGAGGAGTGTCTGCTTGGAGTTTTTTTTAATGGGTCAGCCCAGCCCACTCAAATTACCAGACTAAAAGTGTGCAGCCCTGCCATAAGGTCTGTGAGGCTGTATTTTCAGCTCAATGCTAATGTCACGCTAACATGTTTTCAGTGACAAACATGCTGATGTTTAGCAGGTGTGTTTACCATCTTAGTTTAGCATTTTGGAACGCTAATATTTGCTTTATAGCAGTAAACACAACGTAAAGCTGAGGCTTATGGAAATGTCATTGGTTTTGCAGGTATTTGGTCATAAAAGTATTGGAAGAATTAAAACTTTGACCTATTGGTGGCGCTGGACAGGATTTTAAAAGATCATCAATTATTATGATTTATCCTCGGGGGCCAGGGGACATGAATGGGTGTAACCGATTTCAAGGTAATTAATCCTACATATTTGGAGACATTTACTTAAATCTACAAATCTGGCCATGTCTCTATCACGGCTATAAAATCTACATCTTTTCTATTACACAATATAAAGCACAGTATGCAGCCAACAGCTTTGTAATATCTTCTAAAGAAAAAGCCCCATTGACAGTGATTCTGCAGACTAATTACCTACGAGGGTAACTGAGAAATCTTTTAACTCTTTAATTCCAGTTTCATGTTTTTATAAGAATTTCTGAAGGTGAATGAACCGATATTGTGTTATTTTTATTATATCAATTGTAATTGCATTGCTTTATAGCTCCACCTGCAAACTTTGGCACAGATATTCAGGCTTGTTGTTGACAGCAGTCACTATTCATAAGCAACGATGTCTAGTGACTACAGTCTAGTATTTTTCCAACCCAACAGGTTTATTTCATTATGTTAAAGGAACAATGAATGGGACATGAAAATATGTCAGAGGTTTTGCATAGTTTGAATTTTGATGCCTGTTGCAGGGAAAACCCCACTATATCACAAGACCTTCCATTGCCTGTGTGCATTCTTTAAATTTAAAATTTTTTTATTTAGCTGAAATAAACCATCTTGAAACTCATCAAGACTTCAGCAGAGAAATTAAAGACTCATCATGGTAAAACAATGCTTTATTCAACATATAAGGAAACTTTTGAGAAATAGTGGTTAAAATCTTGACTTGAATATAAGCAATAAAGGTCTATAAAGCATCTGCACAGCCATTTTTAATATTAAATCTGCATTAATTACATCAACTTGCAGTTTTCCTCTTAGATTATTGACAATTTTTGCTGCAGATTATCCCCATTGGCTTGCCTCTCTCTGCAGTTTGCAGAAATATTACATTATCACCACACCTGTGACATGCAGATGACAGAAACAACTTTAAATAGACACCTCACCTTACTGCAAAAAATGCCTCCTGGATGACTAGGGCCTAAATTTAGCTAACATAAACAGTCAGGACAGAGTTGAGTGAGTTGCTGTGTTGAAACATGGGTTCTGTCGGCTAAAAACTAAAAAAAAGGAATGGGTTTTGGTTAAAAAATCTGTAAAGACAGCTTGTCATTTAATTTTGTGGCTTTCGATTTCCTGAGCTTCTGCTATGGGCCTAATTAAATTCTGTATACTGAAGACCTTTTTCAATTACAACTTTGACATTATATTTTATTTTTATTGCTGTGTTCTATAGGTTTCCTGTTTACAAACAACCGAGGGGGTGGGGGTAGAAGACAGACATTGTGACAGCTTATATACAGTGATGCCCCTCCCACTTTCCTTGGAGGCTGTCCTGTCCAGGTAAATATCAGCAGGCAGTTGGCCAACATGAGAGGGTCTTCAGCTGGGCCCTTCAATCCACCGTGAGGCCCCATCCACACTACTCCGTTTTAGTTTACAAATGGAGAATTAAAACGAATACAATCTCTGTCCTTATCAGTGTTTTAGCTGCGTTTTGGAGTTGATCTCCGACTGAAAACGCACAGCTAAGGCCCTTTCAGGTACACTGGGCATGCACGTGCCAGTGTAAACATGAAGCAGATGGTCTATTCCGTAGTTACAGAATATTTGGCAAAAGAATAAATGAGTACAGATGAAGCATCAGACCAGTGTTTTTATGCATGCACAAATAAGGAGCTGGAACTGTTAATGAATGTAACACGGGAGGGTGGCGGCGGAAAACAGACTGGGAGTCGTTGCTAATTAAACGGCAACATGCATATTTGCACCTTACATAATATTTTAATAAAAATACGATGTCAAAAACCCAGTCAGCATCGTTAGCATCGTGTTTCTGCTTTGCAAGACCCAATCAGAGAGCCGATCGTGAGCGGCTGCGTCATCCTTTCTAAAGTCCTCCATTTTGGCCCGTCTTCACTAAAACGCCCTCCGAAGTTTCGAAATGCAAAACGGGGTCGGCAGCGTTTCCAAACTTCTCCGTTTTAGGTCTTCGTTTTTATCACTTTAGTCTGGACGGGAGGTGCAAACGTAGCAGAAGGTCTCCGTTTTAATTCGAAAACGCAGTAGTGTGGATGGGACCTGTCTCACCCCCACAGCACACTTGCAAACACATCCATGCATTGCTTGAAAGTTAATCTCTGGCATGGACCTTATTGTCACATTTCCTCAAGCAGGTTTGTGACAATATGGACACACAACCGGTAAAATTTGAAATTTGTCTGCAGCTCTTGACCAAAAACTGCACACCTCATGTTGACAACTATTGGCTCTCACTAGCTAACAAGACACATTAAATTCCAGTAAGAAATGATTTGCAGAAATAACGTTAATTGAGTTTACACAAAGTTACCTTTACAGTTGGTGAGAAATGAACTGAGTTGGTTTATTACTTAGCACTTTGAGCTACAGGGAGAGTGGGCTTTGTGGGATAATGAAGTGACAACTTGTGTTTATCTCTGTTATCAACTTTGCTCCAAAACCTATATTAATTAATTTAGCTTGGGGGCTCGTTGGCTAGGTTACTTGCAGCATAGAACTTGTAAAGGTGTGTTTCTATTGTAACACTTACATTATATATTAAAGTAAGGCACTTTTTAAATTTACAGGTGGCATACCAAAGAAAGATTCTTTGTGCTATGGTAAAATAACTGGTAGCGTTTACAACAGCAACTTGCACACGGTAGCTTTTGTAACACATATGGTTGTTGACAGATATATGGAGAATCTATTTCACAGAGATTCCTCAGTTTAGTAACAGAAGACAAGACTGGTTGTTTGCAGATTGTGGTCTGGATGTTCAGTTGGTTCTCTGTACGCGTCTGGGGTTTCTTACTTCTTTTCTGTTGCTGCTGGATAGAAACACAAAACGCTTAGTCTGCATTACTTCACAATGACAGAGTTTTAGATTGCACCACAGGTTCTGATTACATAAACTTTTCTTAAGGGACAAAAGTGTGTATCAGGTTATGAAAAGGAACAATATAAAAAGAAAATATGGGAAAGGCCCCATACTATACTCATTGTCAGGCTCATACCTTAATTTTGGGTGTCTAGAAAATGTTTACAAGCTCCAATGTTCAAAAGACACATTATTTATCAGGACCTAGCTGGCACAGCGCTGGTAATGAGAGACTACGCCTCACTGATTACAGCACAGAAACACAACACTGGCGAAGATCATTTATTTTATGGAGAAAATTTCCCATTTTCCCTATGATGTCCCCCGGCTGCTCTGCCTCAGCTTTCTGTGATTTACAGAGTTACCTGTTACTTTAGCCGCTAACTACTGTTAGCTGCTACTAGCTACTTAGCTCAGTTAGCTATGCACCTAGCCGTGCTATTAGCTAATTCTGCATGGACTGGGAGCTTGCTGTTTTGGTGTTTACAAATCTAAGGTTAGTACAGAAGTTTCTGACTGTTGCTTCAGGCAGAGCCAGCTGATAACAATCAATTTTTAGACGTTTATTAATTCCATTACAAAAACAACATAATTAAAAAATAACATACAACAACTTTCACCATCGACCACAATATATCAATCTTTGCACAGCTTTCTCACTGAAACAGATTAAACATTATCAAACATTTGAGTTTTAGGAACTTTCCACATTACCAGTTTTCTTTTCTTTTTTGTTGTTGATTTGTCTTTTAACATATAATCACTGAAGATGTTTAACATAGATCGTATAACCATTTCCTGTGGAACACAAATTTTCC
>JAPMOB010234084.1:0-34008 GCA_029875015.1 Lepomis gibbosus
TATGTGTGGCCCTGCGATGGACTGGCGACCTGTCCAGGGTGTACCCCGCCTTTCGCCCTATGCCAGCTGGGTTAGGCTCCGGCCCCCCCGCGACCCTGCAAGCAGGAGAAGCGGCTGACGATGGATGGATGGACGTTTTGATTTGTCATAGCGGGAAAAGAACAGGCGTCATTAAAAGCACTAATGCTGGTTAAGTTTCACTGAAATGTCCCAGAATGCCATGTCACTGAGGCAGCATGAACAGCACAAAGGCACTCAAACATCAATACAAAATGCTGCCATTAACAATGCATAATTAATTACACCTGTGCTTTCCCGGCTTTGACATGTCTTATTGTTTGCAGTGAAAAAGACCTACTGTTCACAAATCGATCCTGAATTACCTGGTACAGCTAATAATTTAATGCTACAGGAGACAATGTAACTGTTTTGGTGACTGGAAAAGGACTGTATATAATGTGTGGGATGCTGTGTGGCCACTCAGAGGGCATCAAGGCTTAAACAGTTGCAGTTCTGGGTTTCGCTTTGTTGAGTCCACTGTTAATCAAAGAATAATAATTTGATCCTGACTCACTGCTAATCATTTACTCATTACTTATCAGTAGTATTTAAAGTGTGTTTAAACTCTGCAGTAGTTGTGAACGCTGACTCATTTTGTTTTGTGTTTATTAGAGCATTAGCAGTCTCCAATGTTTTTTCCACAGTCTGGGTTGTTCATCTTTGATTCTATGCTTTTATTGGTTCATTTCTTTTTTTACTGGAGATCATGCTGTTTTTTAAACCATTACAGTATAACGTTTTCACGTTTGCAAAGTGCAGACACAGGAAAAAACAAGCGGTTTAAGTGAACAGAAACAAGAGGGGAGGAAAATAAAATAGGAAACATAGAATGATACATGACAAGGAAAAACACAACCTAAAAACAGAGTGGGAAGACACAAAGACAGCAAGTAAGATAAATAAGGACAGGCAACAGAAAATACAAAACACTAAAACACAAAACAATAACAAATATTTAATCTAATTGCTGTGTAACATTTGGCTGTAATTTTAATTTAAAACATTCAGATCATCACACAGAAGGAATGGTCCTTTTAACTTTATTGGTGCAGAAGAAGCTATGTTGACTAATCCAGGAAGACATAAAATCTTAATTTAATTTAGGTAATTAACAGAATCACTTAGAGAGTAGCCTGGCTGAGGGGGAGAAGGCTAAAAAAATATCTCAGCCACGTCTTCAGTTCCCAACATTTACAGAAAACTCACCCACTTTATCTGCACCCTCATAGCAAAAGGTGGGGCGCTACATGACCAGTCTCTATAAAATAAGAAATAAGTGCAACCTAAATTTATAAAAAACAAATTCATATTAAACTTAACTTGACTTCGAACATATATGATCATAATTTATCATTTAAAGAAAACTTAAACCATTTATTTTAACAGCTGTGACAGACTGTGCGAAAGGAATCAAATAAAAATAAATACATATTTGAAAGTGTTAGGCTTACTGTTATATCTTAAAAGTACAACAAGTTCAAGGATTTAGTGTTCAATCAGTCTCTGTAGACAATATATATACACAGGCTGGTTTACAAAAGCATCTCTACCTCACCCACAGCATAAAAGTAGCCTACAAAACAGTCTGATGGATCCTCTACGAAAGGTGATGCCTTTTTCCAAGACAACTGATTAGTCAGTAGGCTGTGCTTTTATAGCATCTCTTATCTTGAATGTGACCTGCCCCAAAGCAGGTTAGACATTCGGCATAAGATACCATGGCGACGCACCCCAATAAGAAGTGAACCATCATCGTAGTACTAAAAACGCAAGTTATTGGTACCACTGGACTGGTAACATCGGAGTAAATGTCCTGAAATGCTCTAACAGCCTTTTTTCAGACAACAGTTTAGATCCTTGTTATGCCTGCTATATTGAATGGCCTCTGGTGCTGTGGCATAATGTTTCTTTCTTTTGGCTTTCACAGCCAGAAAAGAGCCCTTAAGTAGTAAAGCAAAGGCTCAGATAATCCTCTGGAGACAATATCACTTGTCAAAGCACTGGCAGTTTAGGTGCCAGTGGAGTGGTCACCTTGGAGTATAGAATAAAGGCTTATTTGCGTGCCAGCATATTGTTGCGTGTGTGTCTCCATTTGTGGAAGAAGGTCATTCTAATAACAGACAGCAGCCTTCAATAATGGATAGTGTGAGTGTTTCAACACACGCGTGGGAATAAAAAAAAGCGTGCAGGGAGGAGGAGGAGGAGGAGGAGGAGGAGGAGGAGGAAGCAGAGGAAGACTGGCTGAGAGCTATAGAAAGATCTTACACGCTTGTGCCTGCTGTGCTGCCGTCACCCGTTCACGCTCAGTAACAATAAGGAGCTTTGTGCCAGAGATAGGCATGCTTATAAAACACACACAACTATCCACTGTACACACATAGACACATAAAAGCAGGGGGTCAGTGCAGCTGGTGATTGTTCCTCAGGAGGTGGAGTATGTAAGTGCAGGAAGTTGGAGCAGTTGTGGTGGTAATGTGGCATATTTACACTTTGTGTGTGTCAGCGAACAGTTTTGGGAGCCTGCATCCTGAGCAGAATATGGCTGTGATAGGAATGACATGACTGCTTAATCACAATGTTTCCATTCACAAAGTTAACTCAATTACCGAATACACAGATTATGGTAATATTTCAAACAAAGTGTTTATACTGTATAATATGGTGTTTACATGAGGCACAAGATTTCAAATTTGAGGTAGCCTTGAGGTTAATGGGGAATAAAGGTTTGATAGGAAATTAGAAAGCCTCTTGCTTCTAGTTTGCTCTAACAATATAGCCTTTAAGTTATCACCCCATTAAAAAAAAGGATTTTCCCCCCTCAGCTAGCCATGCTCACCTGTGACCATTTTAGAGTGTGTGTAGAATCAAAACACAGAAATCCAGATTTCATATGTAATTAGAAAGATGGAGGAGTAGGGTTGTGTGTAACTTCATATTGATTATAGACCAATCCTTAAATCTATTACTAGCTGAGGCAGTCTGAAAAAGTTATGAACGTCAGGTTAGACACTCAGCACAAGATACCATGGAGATGTACCTCAGTGAACCACCAACGTGGGACTGACAACCCAAGGTTAAACCTCAAGTTACCTCTTTAACCTCAAATCCTGCTGCGAAGTACAGGCCCCTGGTGTTGAAGGAGCAGAGGGTGAAAGCAGCCAATGTGCCGTTAAAATATGCATAATTGTTAATGTTTGTACACTGTGTGTATGTGCATGCTTGTGTGGCTGGTTTGTATTTGGTCACACCCAGACCAGCAGCGTTCTCTCTTGTCTGTCTCCCTGCTCTGTTGGCAACAAGCCAGCATACAGTCTGTCCAAACAACAAAATGGGGCCATCACGACAAAAAAAAACCCACTTGTACCTGTGGCGGGGCTCCGGATTGGCACAGGTCCTTGCAGGACGGTGCTTAGGAAGGACAGCATGTCTCAAAGATGAACACACCGTGAGAGCGGCATGCTCCGACAAAACTTGTTTGAAATGTGGCTAGAAAAAAGAACTAGTGATCACTGAAGCCAGCAGAGGAAAGGATAAATGAAGATAACAGGATAGATAAGAGCGTCAGGCAACTTTTTTCACTGGCTGCCACTGTGGCATCATTTAATATAAATAATGTTGTCATTCAATGTTCAATAAATTTACAAAAAACCCAAAAAACATTACGTGCATACTTGCATGCATAATGGACCTTAAATGTTTTTCAATACATTGCAATCAATCCACCTAACTAACAACCAGGTATTTCAGAGATACCAACGTATCTAAAGTAAAGGCATGTCTGTGGGCTATTGGTTTAGTTTTTATGCATTCAGCAGCACTGTCACTATGGCAGTGTGAAAACATGAACACTAATTAAATACACTGCTATTACACTAAACATAAAAATATTACTGAACTGTCACAATGATAACAGGATCAGCGCTGATTCAATGCCCAGAAGACTATTTGGTGTGGTTTTGGCCATTGTGCTATTATATTTGGCATGACAGACTGGGAAAGTTCAAATCTTGGAGACGTACCAACCGCGTCTCCAAGACTCGCAACTTGACTTAGACTTGATCTGAAGACTTTAAAACAGCTCTTCTAAACACAAACTACAGCTGGTCTGGGAATGTCATTAATTAGGAAAGGTCATTAAGTTATAAGGTGATAAAACAATGTTCAGTCTGTTTTGTTTTTTTTTGAGCTGTTTAACAGGGCCTCTAACAGTAAATAAAAAGAAGGGAAATATTGAAATGGAAACTCACCACACATTTGGATTAGCACACTTAAAAACTGTTTATGAATAAACTTTTTATGAATGATTAGTTATTAAGTTAGTTAATTTAAAAAGAGAGAACCCAAGTACCTCGAGTAAACCCACGCCAACATTAAGATTTAGGCTTAAGAAAATCAAATTATCAGGCTCAAACCTGATAATTGAATCCTTATCTTCTCTTGTGAGGTTAGATTTTCATACAGGTGGCTGTGGATCAGGAGGTAGAGCGGGTTGGCCGTTAATTAGAAGGTCAGTGGTTCAAGCTCCCCCGGGCTGCATGTCGAAGTGTCCTTGGGCAAGATACTGAACCCTGAATTGCCCCTGGCGGCTGTTCCGCAAGTGTATAAATGTGTGTGAATTTTAGTTTCTGTTTAAGCACTTAGGCTAAGTGTACGAATGTGTGTGAAAGGTGAATGCAGATGTAGTGTAAAAGCGCTTTGAGTGGTCGAAAAGACTAGAAAGGAGCTATACAAAAATACGGAGCATACTGTGTTGCCCCTGAGGCTTTTTTCCATCAATCTCTCTGAAACATGATACCACAATACCAAATGTACAAAAGGTCTTCAGAAGTTGATTTTCTTCTTTTAGGGCATCACGTTTTCTGCAGATGTTCTCTTTCGTTGCCTTCTATGCTATAGTTTGCTGAACCTTGAGGTGTCTCAGCTCTGTTTTTAGAGCACCCTCTCCACCTTCTGAGTGCTATTTTGGTTGGTTAGAGCTTTTTTCCCCTCTGCCTTCATTGACTTATCTCGATTGACTTGATTCGCTGATAACTTGCCTTAAAAGAACTCAACTTTTCCTTCCTTCCTTTCCTTTCCCACTCTTTTCCTTCAACACTTTTAGTCTTCTTTTAGAAGCGTTTTTTAGATCTCAATGTGTGTGTGTTTCAATTAGGACTCTCTACTTTGTGCCAGCATGACTCTCTCCTCAGCTTTCAGTTCGTCGTATTTGTCCTTTAAAGTTTTTTAATCTGGAGCCTTCTCTTGACAACCTTCTCATCCATGCGGTTCATCCTTTCCCTGCAGGTCTTTCAGACCTTTTGTAGAGACGCTGTAGTTCATGCTGCGGGGTGTCATTTTGATGACTCAGGACCTCTTTTAACACGTTCTGTTGTTCATTTTATGCAAAGCTGCTTCATTCCAGAGCTCTTTGTACACCTCCTGAATCATGTCGTTAATTGTCATTCTGCTGGCTAATTGCCTCTTTGTCTGTTTTCACTATATTGTAGATTTATCTGAAGCTTTGACATGTTGATGTCTCTCCTTTAGACCCAGGATTTCCATTTGCATGGTGCCATTTTGCTGGCTAATTGCATCTGGTCCTGGATTTCTTTTTGGAGAAGCTCCTCATGCTCTTGTTTCACAGCTTCACTTTCTACATTCACTTCATTAAACCTGTCCTCCAAGGCTTTGTGATTTCGATTTTTCTTGAAGTGCGGCTGTGACGGTCCAACGCCTCATTTGATTCTATCACATCTTTACACATGCATCCATAATGCTATGATCTTTGACTTTGTCACAAAGCTCCCTACCTTCTTTTTAAAAGAACTACATTTATGATCTTGCAGCCTTTTCCTCTGCGTTCATTTGATCATATGTTGTCTCCAAACTTTCACAGCCCTTAAGCTGTCTGTTGAACTTGTGGTTTTGGCGGTGAATGGCCTTGAGTTGTTGGTTGACTGTATAATCACATTCAGGATATTGCATAGCAACCCATAGCTCTTTGTAGCAGAAGGAGATCCATGTTGGTCAAAACTTATTTTTTACTCTCTTGAAGCTTGCCAGTGGAAAGTACTTGTCTCTGTTTACCACAAAAAATACAGTATTGTCAGTGTTGAAGAGATGATAACTGACACCGTCCTCAAACTCACTGTCGTCACAATCAGAGGGATATACCCTTAATCACTCAAACAGGCTCCTGTCTCCTGTTTGGACCATAAAATGTCAATTATTATTGTCTGTGAATATTACATTGTATATATGTATATACTGTATATATTACATTTCACATACTGTTATTTTACATAACAGTCTCATCATCTGTGTGGTGATGGAGCAGTGAATAAGACACATGCCTTTTGTGTAAGAGACCTGAGTTCAACTCCCACTTTGACACATCCACCAATGTGTCCCTGAGCAACACTCTTAACCCCTAGATGCCCCAGAGGCGTGTGATCTCTGACAAATATCGCAATTGTGAGTCGCTTTGGATAAAAGTGTCAGCTAAATGAATGAATGTAATCAATGAGTAAACGACATGCAGTAGAGGGTAAACTGTAAATTACACAACTCACTCTGCGATTGATATTTCTCTGTCATTAAATATACGTTAGAGGAACTACGTGCAGAACCAGTGGAAAAAGCGGGTAGCAAAAATCCCCAGAGACTTTGAATTTCCCTTTGCTCCTAAAGATGCCACATTGAAAGTTATCCATCCTGATTGACTTATAATCAGAGGATGTGTGTTGCTTTATTGATTATTTAGATTTAGTTTATATAGTTCTTTAATCTATTGTACTATTTAGGCTACTATACTGTAACTATTTTTTGGGCAGCCGTGGCTCAGGAGGTGGAGCGGATCATTCACTGATCACAGGGTTGGCAGTTCAATTCTACACGTGTTTGGGAAAGACACTGAAACCTTACTTTCTCTTGGTGGTCAGTCCAGCACCTTGCATGTTTTTTGTTTTTATTTCTGTTGTTGATAGTGTTGTTGAGTCTCATGTCTTATGGACGTGTTCATTTATTCTTTTTTTAAAATCGAGGTATTGAAAATACATTATGCGGACCTTTAGGAAAAGTAGCTCCTGTTGTTGTTACAGATAATGGGGACCTCGGTAAACAAACCAACAAACGCAGGGAACTGGTGCGGTGGCACTGCTGCTGAGATGAGCCTTGGCAGGTTGACTATTGCCTTGAGGTTCATGCTGTCAAGCCCATCTGGCAGCGACCGGTGCCAGATCTTGCCCCGTCAGCCGCACTTGTGCTGCCACCCACCTACATCCTCATGAACACTTTGAGGATGTAACCTCTCCACTTTCCACTTTGAGTTCCTCTCAGTTCATGCAGTCCCCTTATGTTTTTTTTAAACAATTAGTTAGAATAAAGTTAACCTTTTTGTCCTAACATGTTAAAGGTGCAGTCCAACCAAATCCTTGAATTACATATTCCCTCACTACTTTCATTAATGTCTAGCTAGCACTACCACTTAGCAAAACCTACATGTGAGGGGCATATCAAAGTGATGTAGTGGACATGTTGGAAACAGTTATACATTAACACCTCCAGCAGACAATGAATAACATTAGCATTCATTTGAAGAGATGTTGTTTGTCACTCCATATGTCATATTTGTTCTCTGTTTTGGTTTCCACCAACCGTAAGAGACATTCTCTTTAGCTGTTAAATGCTCACCCACCTCTGCTAGCTTTGTTTGTCTGATGTTTGGCACTGCACAGGTAACACACAGTGAAAGTCAACCAACACAGTAGAGTTTCAGGCCACAAAAAACAAAACAATGAGCTGAAAGGCTCAAAAATGCTGCGTGGACCTGAGGAGAACAGCAGAACCTGGTTTTAATTTTATGTGGGTTCATCAGCACCTTTCACACACATAGTCAATTGACCAACTGGATGATATTAAAAACTGATTATTGCCACAGGGACAAAATAAATTTACTCAAGACCTGTGCTTAAGTACAAATTAGAGGTATTTGTACTTCAGCTGATTATTTTCTTTTCATGCCACTTTTCTATCTGAAATATTGTACTTTTTACTTCACTACATTTATCTGACAGCTTCAGTTATTAGTTGCTTTTACAAAGTAAGATTTTTTTTTCACAAAAAACACAGTAAAAAAATATGATGTTTTCTTATTAATTAAACTATTCAACAGTTTACACATGCACAGATAGTACATTAGTTGGTTGACAGAAATTTAATTGGCATCTGTTTTGATCAGCGTTTAAGTTATTTTTCATATATAAACATTTGATGGTTCAAGCTTTACAAATAATCAGCTGATTAATCCATAATGAAAATAATCAGTAATTTCAGTTTGATACAAAATAGTTCAACCTCAGCTATAACAGTAACATCCTGCTTTTACAATAATACGTGAGGGATAATAATTTAAATATATAATATATATAATAACAGTCATAGGACACTTTTCTTTCTGCTTTGAGTACTTTAAGTACCTTGTCCTGATTAAACTTACTACAGTAACATTTTCATTTCAGGGCTTTTATTTAGTACTTTATTCACCACTTATAATTGCAGCTTTAATTTTCACTACATGTAGGCCAACAAAAAAAATAACTGAGCAAATAAACATACTTTTAAAAAATCTGCATTTCTCCACCAGAATTTGATTGATGACATTGTGAAGAAGGAGTGTGTTAGAAAAGAATTTCACATTTCCATAATCATATAAAATATTCTTACAAAATGTTAGGCTATGTAATGTAGGGAGAGCCACCTACAGAAACTCAAACCATAACACATATTAAATGAAAAGAGCATCACAGGACACCCACACTGTTCAACAAGTGTGAATTGTTGAGAAACAATGGCACTAAAGATGATGGAAAACACATAAAGTCTGTGGATTACCTCTTTAAACTTTGTCTGAACCCACCTCCTCTTGTCGCCCACCCTTGCACACAGGGGAACAATGATCCTTTGAAGTTATCGTCCTCCTATTTGTGAGGTTGAGATTCCCTCCACCTCCACACTCCACATCAAAAATTCTAACTGTAATGCTTTATTGGTACACACATTTCTAAGTGATAAGAAACTCAAACTGCCGAGGGGAGGCGAAGAAACTTGAGGCTTATAAAAAGACTCAATGCAATAAAAAAAATAATTAGACGTCAATTAAGTTGGCATGGTGAGAAAATGACAAATTCAGCCCAGAGACGATGATCACACATGATGAAAACAAAATGAAGAAGCGAATGAATTAAAATAGACCTGACTTTAAACAACCCTGTTTAAGAGCAGATGAATATTGACAGGAGGGCTGTTGTTGGTAAGAGTGTGTTCAGTTGTCAGTTTGTTTCTGCCAGGAGAGAAAAAGATAAGAATGACAACCGCGTGTGGGTGTTCGTGGGTGTTGCGTTACTAAGGGTGGAAAAAAAAGTTTCAATTAGTTTGAATCTATATATATGTCCATGTTTGAAGCTGCACTGTCGGTGGAACACATTTCTTCAGGATCAGGTGGTCGAGTCAACATCACATCTGAAGCTGCTATATGCTTTATGTGCCAGCAACAGCTGCACATGTCACCTTTGACAAACAAGAAGCCACTGGAAGTTATTTGAAAGCACCATTTAAAAGACTTACCCTTTCTACCCAGCAACTCAGGGGAATTTGAGGGGAAATGACCAAAGCACGTTTTCTTTGGAAGCGCGTGTTCCAAGGCTGGACAAATCGGATCACAACTCTTCTCATGCTTTCCATGCTGTTGTTCGCAAATTTCTGAGTATGTAGGAAAATGCCATCTCTGCCAGCAATCAGCACATCAGTATAAGTGCTTACTTGTGATTACATTAGTATGTTTTCTATACTTTCAGACCTCTATTCTCTGTCTGTGGCTCGTAGTTTCAAGCCTTTTGTTCACAATTGAAGATGTAAGTTTAAGAAGAAGTCATGAATATGTACTTTGACTGAAAAAAAGACAAAAAAATCAGACTAAAGCCTCTTTTCAAGGAACTAAAAGATTCTTTGAGCCCATTGTTCACATTTCCACCATGGTCTAAAGACCTGAGATGATTAGGCAAATTAATTAGCTCGTGTAGGTAGGCCTATACGCCATACAAAGTGATGCACAGGCATTATTATTTGTAACCACTATCTATGAGCAAAATTTATAAATGAACATCAAATTTGACTGGAATATTTTGAAAAACTATAGGCTATGCTTGGCCTTTGAAAACATCTTTTTTGTGCGGGAGTATGATGGACAGACGCACGTTAAAGTTTGCTACATATTTTAAAAAACACAGTGGAAACACAGTGACTTCCTACAAAGGTTCTTTGGTCGAAACGTGGCTTAAGCTAACATTAGGAGTGCATGGTGCATTTGTTTGGGACTATTTTTAGCCGCAAATGCCTTATAAATATAAAGAGCAGCACAAGATGAGAGCGTTTACATACAGACAGAATCATGGAAAGCAAAACAGGTCTGTGGCTGACACATCTTTTTTGTTGGAGACCCTGCAGCATTCGCATTGATTAAGGCAGACGGTAGACGGACGACAAATTCTGGACGGCACAGGAAAAAGATATGTCGCTATGGTACACAAAGTTAATAGCTAGCCAGATAGCTATGTTGATTGTCTGACACAACTCTTCTTGTAATATCTTTCAATATCTCATCATTCCAGGTGTTGTCCAAACGTCTTATTGGATCACTTTATTTAAGAGTCATGTATGCTGTTGTGTTGGAATCTAATCAGAATGGGCCGAAGAAATATTGTGCATGTAACTGCAGCTAGTGTCTGTGGGATTGAGATTTTTTCAATGGTTTTAGAGTCAAGAAGGAATAACATTCCTTTATTTATCAGGTTAAGGAGCATATTCCCCCTACTGGAACTCTGAGGCAAAGCCAACCCACGCAGACAAGGATCTGCGTCACCTATTTCCATCACCAGCTGCATATTCTTTACAATAATCAGCACCATAGCAACATATCTGTAAGAACTATGAAAAGATGTGATCTGAAAAGAGAATACTATAATAACATGACTGTGACAAGGATTCAATTATCTTTTCTGAAATCAAATAATTTTTATCCGAGAGATAATTATTCCCATCTGTCACTCCTGTAAGGCTAAAAGCTGTGGTGTGCTTGGTTTGATATGCAGTAGGATGATGTTTCGCTCAGAAAGGACACAAAAAAATGGAGAAAAACGGATTGGTTCAGCTTATTGTTCCATTATGCATTATAGTGTGGACTCGGATGAGGTTTGAGCAAAGTAAATAAAGGTCACACACAGACACAACCACACAAGGACATAGTACCCATGAAACCCCTCTGTCTCTGTTTCTCTCCTCACTCACACTCTGATATACACACCCATCACACATGCTCAGTATGACTCATCCTATACTCAAACTTTTAAAACAAATGGTCACGATTTGGATGAAGATGTGGGTGTGCAAGCCTGCAGCAAGCACGCGCACGTTCACAAAGATGCAGCGTGTCCCTCACCACACACACCTGGGGTCACACGCAGTGGCAGCGTCAGTGTGAGTAAGTGATGCCAAGGCCATTGTCGCCTGGATGCTACTGCTTGTGCTGTGAGCTAATTGGATGGGTTTTCTGTCTTTTTTCCCCCCCTGTGTTAGGCTTTTAGCTGACACTTTCAGACAGTAAAGTGGCTTTGTGAGCTTCGTTATCTGAATCAAAAACATCGCACGCAGCGTACGGGCACGGAGGGTCAGAGCCACAGCACCCTCATAAATCAGTTTCTCTGCCTTACTAGACCTCCTAATTAAGAGAGTTAGGAGTTACTGTAGTGACTTTCTCTTAGAAAAATAACAACTTAAACTACTAAATTTAAATGCCTTTTTCCTTCACTAAGCTGAGGCACACCATTCTACTTAGACTTCCTTTTACGGAACGCACCCTGATAATTAGGATATGTTGCACTCTATTAACCTTTGCTATGTAACTTTGAACTCTGCCCAGTGCTCAAAAAGGAATTACACAACATGTATATTAAGTTCAATCTACATTGGAGGGTTATTTACACATCCAGCACTTATGGAGCAACCTTAGCATTCATTCATATATTCGGAGTTTTGTAGACCCGTGTTCACTCAAATTTTAATCTAGCTAAGTAACTTTTTTTCAAATTCTGGCCTTTACTGCTGCAAATATTTTTCCTTGATCCTCCATGTATGACTGGGGGAAATGCATGACCCTTCCTTTACCATAAATAACCAAATTTTATAAACCTTACACCAAAGGTAGCTGAAACTAATAAAAAGTAAACTAAAATTAAGCATTTCCAAAAAATAAAGCCCATGTTAAAAACTAATTAAAACTAAACTGTGATTGAAAACAAAAGGTCAAAATGAAATTTAAAAAAAACTCAAAACAATCCAAAACTATAAATATCTTGCACAATACCAACAAAAGTTAATAAGCTCACCCTCACGCAGAGCATATTCCCAAATAAAGTACACATATACACAGCGGGAGAATAATATCAGGTGGCAAAACAACTGTAAAATATTTTTTAGAATATATTAGGCACTGATGGTTCCCCTTGTGGTGCGCACCCCAACGTGCACTCTGAGAATCGCAATTAAAGTTAAACACGGAATTTGGAGGGGCCGGTGTCTTTCCAATACGGACAACAAAGAGTCTTCGTAGGACTTGCCTTCAGTGTCTGCCTTTTAGTCCTCTTTAAGGTGGGTTGTAAGGATCAGTGAGGTTTAAGGTTGAGAGATATCACATATTATGAAAAGAAAATAACAGTAACAAAATAGCTTTTGGTTGCATTATTCACTCAAAGCACTGCACATGAACACACACATTGGGCCTGGTGTTACAGACTTGGTGGGAATAGAATCCCTAAATATCATATAATATAATCAGAAAGCATGCTGACAGGGGAATTAGGAAGAGAACAGCACCACTTGGTGGTGTCTGAAGGAAATATAATCTTAATCTTGACAGTGAATAGGAGAGTGAACAGAGACTCTAAACCTGCTGGCTACCAGTGAGCTGTGTGTACATTATTGCAGGGAACTTCTGGCATCAGAAAAATGTTCCTGCATATCCTAATGTTGAATGAATAAAATAATTTACAGGCCAGAGGGCAGAGAAACACGCAGTTCAATTCAAGTCCTAAACGATTTATCGACACAAACAATAAATTGACATTTTCATTTAATTTAGATTAACATGAGCTTGAAAAGTCAAGGCTCTGATTAGATTACACGCTGCTATTTAGTTTTATGAGTTAAAGAGTGAATTTCTGAAGACAGGCAAAACAGAGGCTCTTTGTTGTTCCATGTTAAAGCAAACAACAGAGGGACAGAAGATCAATAAGAAACAAAAGCAAGTTGGCTTGCCCGAACAAGGACGCGTTTGTTGTCAAACACGAGAACAACTGAAAGTACTCCACATCCAATCTCTGCCATGAGCCATTTAAAAAAAAAAGCTTAACATCACAGCTGACTTTTGCAATGTCAAAATGTGTGACGCAGAAGCTTACATGTTAGAGTGTATACCACGTGTGATATCTGAATATGAATGAGTACTCTCAAGAACTATCATTTGAACAGTTTGTTCCACCCCAAGTACAGCCAGTGTCAAATTGGCTCCAAAGCCCAGCGCACTTCCTGTGGGCTTGGTCGGTACAAATGAAACCCCTTCCAAACGTGGCAGCAGGTCATCGTTACTGAAAATAATCTGATGAAGCGAGAGAGCGAGTGGCTGCAGGTCGGAGGATGATGCACACTCGCTGTGGGCAGCCCATTACAGACCAGAATAGCTCCATTTGTGTCTAGCTTTCTTCATCCGTGCTATTACTTCAGCACTACAACACAACACAGAGTACTGAATGAAAAAAAGATGAAAAAAGAAAATCATAATAGCACACGAGGAGATGTTTTCATTAAAAGCCGCCAACTACTCTCTAAAGCAACTAGTGAAAAAAAATAGTTATGAAGCAGCCTCTTTTTTGATCCTGATGCTTCTATATATTACCTGAGCAAACAAGACAATCAGTGAGAAGATTGGCTATTTCCTTACACTTTAGTTATTCTAAATACCTGTCACCAGGTCTGATTCGAAATCAGAAGAAACGATTTACAGACTGGAAGAGTCTGCGTTTATATTTTCCCGGGCAAAGTTTGGCAGCGAGTAGTTTAATCACTTTAGTCAGTTAAAAGGAAGCAGGAGGGGGAACTGGTCCAAAACAACCTCAAAATTTGAGCGCATACTGCCCAATAAAATGGAGCCTATCTATGAAGACAGCTATTTGTGAGAAAGGCTTAGGGCATAAAGCCCTATAGGTAAACTTTCTCTCATGTGCAAGCCATCCTACCCTTGATGGTGTTGCAGTCGAATTTGTCCGAATGTTACAAATAAATTGCGTCTTTCTTTCAGTCAGTTTCAAAACAAATGTACACGCTAGCCAGATCAAGATGCGGTGAAAACAAGTTGTCTGTCAGCTTGTTTATCGTGGTTCAGTACATTGAATGAAAATTGTGACATTTAGAGGTACCAAATCTAATTAGGTGTCACTGTGGGTGGCTGAGTGGTTCTGCTGCATAATTAAAGCTTTAACTACTATTTTGGACAGAAGTCTATGAAATACAATAGATAAATAGTGCACTTTTTGTGAAATGAGCCGTTACACAAATAATGAATCTTCTTCCATTAAGGGGTCATGTGTTAATGTGGTTTAAACTCCTTTCCATGAATTCTCTTTAACCTCAGACTCATCTGGCTCATTGATCATTTTCTTGTGCAAATAGAAAAGCACTTACATATCCCTCTATCCTATTACCTGCTTTTTCTGTATTCAGGATCACTTTAGGGCTGCAGCTGATCCCACCATGCACTGGGTGAAAGGCACAGAAGCTACCTGGACTTGTCGACAGGCCACAGCTGTGCTAAAAATATAGAGTTGTGAATCGGGGGTGATGTTCCCCATTCTCTATTTCAATTTCAAATTTTAATTTAAACAATCTAACACAGAAACACGGTAATCTTCCGAACAATCTAACAACCCAAGCTTTATGTCACGATTCCCAAAAAGCTTAGTGATTGGATTTTTCTTGTCAAAATGCACCAAGGGAGTTGTGGCTCACTGCTTTCCTGAAGTTTTAATGTATACAGCAGGGCAGGAATTACCTGCAGGCCTTGCAGGCCATGGCCACCGTGTATGTCTTGGGACTGACAGTGGCTTTGATGCGCCGCCTGCACTGCCCAAGCTGATTTCACCGTTATCTTCATTGCTTTTTTTCCTGTCAATGCTGCTCTGCTCTGCAAAACTTTGACACAGAGTTTGCACGGGCCAACCAGGAGGAGTAATCAAACTCTTAGTGATGTACCAATGCTGAAAAGCTATAGCCAGTTTAGCAGCCCGAACAAGATTATTACAGAGTTGGCCCACTATGATTTGCACCAGCCCACATCTTCTCCATACAAGTTCAACTGTTGGTTGAGGTTTTTCAGCTAAACCTATAAGACAGAAGATAATAGGAACAGGTGCATCTCAAAAGATTATTTAAATACTTTTCCATCGGGTTTCAAATCCAAATAAAATTCTAAAAATATGAATTGTTACGTACATCCTAATAGTTCCAGAACATGTGTTTTATCCCAAACCAGACACGGAGGTGTGCTGGAAAAGCTATACCATTTTCAAGAGTGTACAGTTGCAGCTCAAATATTTTTCTATTTTTATCTTTTTGAGATGCACCTGTATAAAATAGAGTATTTTATTAAGTTGATGTGCTCATCATTGTTTTTGTGAAACAACTAATCACAGCCTGGTTAGAGCAGGACATTAAAAAAGGTGCTGCAGCAAACTTCCGAGATGTGGGAAAAAATGTAATCATCCTAATTATTTATTTAGTCTTAAAAATAATTGTATTTTATGGCCTTGCTGCCCTGGTATTTAGCTTTTGTGGCCTCAAAAAAGTGACATCAAAGGCCAAGTTGCCTTACTCCCAAAATGATGAAATGCCAGGCCTGGTACACAGGCTTGACCTTTATATCAAAGAACCAGATCTTTTCTAACACAGCTGTTCACCTTTGTACTAATGATTCAACTGGGAGAGTTTCATGTCGATGTAAGTGTAAGTGCTCCAACAGTGAGTCACATAACATACAGGAAAAATTAATAGGTCTTTTACTTCTGGAACCAAATCATAACTCTGTATGGTATATTTAGTACAAAACTGTAAGCAGCTGAAATGATCTAAAGTGAACATGATGGTTAATATGGATGAAAACTGACTCCTTTAGGGGTGCCTGGATCTGCCTGATTCCACCACCTTACCAAATCTGGCAGATGTATACAGGATGGACCAGAGATGTACTACACCAGAACACAGCTGAGTGCACCAGCAATAAGCCATAATGGCCATTACTCTGGTCTTAGATATGGAAGCTGTACTCGTGAAAGTATTTTGAATCAGAACTTATACAGAACTGCATACAGCATAAGGAATGTCATTGAAATTTTTTTTCAGAGAGACCGAACATAATAGACAGGGATATGAGGTCAAGTGGAACGAAAGTGTGTTCATGTGAAAATGTGTGTGTGTGTGTGTGTGTAGTAGTCATGTCCCTGTCTATCTCGGTTTTGCTTAACTTCGCCGCAGAAACATGTCTTGTGGAGTTTATTGGACTTAATAACAGACTGTAGCACTCGCTCTCACATGACATCCCCTTTGGTTTCAGCTTTATATAGTCCTCATCGTTCTGTACAATGTCCTCTGACTGATTATCATGCTGTGCACTGTGGAGGGATGATTAGTAGTTAGTGATGTGATGTTTTTCCAGGTCATCTTTAATTACAAGGTGCGAAGTGTGAAATCAGCCTGTCACTAAGCTCCGTTTCTACGGCTTCAGGGTCGCTGCTTCTCATTAATAATGATTTAAGACTGACTTGCCTGGGTGTAGGAGATAGTTTACCTTTGCGCACTGTAAATATCTTGCTTTTACTTTTCTTTTACATTGTTTTTAATGCTCAGAGCAGCGGTTGGAAAAACACTGACTTGTTTTTCTAGTAGAAGTGGATGTTAATTCATGCACAGTATGAAAAACAACTTTTTCTTAGTGACATAATGCATTTTGGCAAACATAAAGCTTTCACTGGCTTTGGATTATAATTTATTATTGTAAGTGTTGCTATGCTTCTGAATCCTGAATCACTCTTGAGCAGCCAATGTCTCCTCCACAACTTATTATTATTGTCAAGTCCTTTCATTAAGTCTGTCTTCGGAAGGTGGTTAAAGAGCAAGGGTTAGATGGATTTTGTGCAGCATGTGCTAGAAGTGATTCAAGGAAATGTAAACCTGACAGATAAAAATAATTGGGTTTTAAGCTCTACAGGTGCATCTAAAAAAAGTGTCGTGGGTAAGTTCAGAACTAGACTGAAAGATTAAGGGCTCAGGAAACCTTTGCAGGTGTTTTGAGTTAATTAGCTGGTTCTCAGGTCGACATTTCTGTAATAGATTCTTTATTCTAAAATTGTAATGCATTTTGATACAGGAGTTTTGATTTCCATGATCTTTAAGCTCCAATCATCAAGATTAAAACAAAAAAAGCTTGAAATATTTTACTTTATGTGTAATTAATCTAAAATATGTGAAAGTTGCGCTTTTGTTGTGCAAAATCTTTGGTCAAACTTCAGATATTCAATTTGTAGTAAACATTATAACATTACGATTAACAAGGTAGTAAACACTTGCTTATTTATGCCTTACATCAAGCAGACACAGAGTAACATAAGCATTCATTTGTCGTAGTATTTCTGTTGACCAACAAGTCTAACATTCACTCTTCTTTTAGCTCTGTTTTGGTCTCCACCATCTCCTGGGGAACATATATGGCTCTCCAGCTCCAGCAGCTTAATACTCCACTATGTTCTCTCTGCCGTTTGGTCCTGGGCCAAAAGTAGTGTGTCTGGAAAAAGCATGTTAACGAGAAATTGAACCACAACAGTAAAGTCCGAAAATTATGATTCCGCATTTCCTGTCAGTGACACATCATTTTAGCTCAATGTTAAAATGCTTTGAAGAAGAACCGCAGAATTGGGTAATCATTTTCTGTGGGTTTATCACGCCAACCTTTTAACTTTACACATATTCATATGATCCATTGTAAAAATGCTGATTAGTGCAGCTTTTAGATGCATATGTATAAAATAAGCCAAAAAATATCCATAATTATTATATTTCATGTAATGGTGCAGCCATAAAAATATTTCATCTTGGGTTAGAAATTTGACTCACTATTTTGTAAGTATCTTATGGTTTAAATGAAGTACCGTAATCTACACATACTGAATATGTGTGTGATACTGTAAAATTTGTAAAAACTGTGTTCTCATGTTACTTGGGTGGTTAATAATATGATTAATGAGTAATGATTCGGATTAATAATAATAAGGTTAATGATTCGGGTTAATAATAAGGTTAAGGATTACTCTTGTGTGGTTTATGAATTCTTCTTCCACTTTTTGTCCATCTGTTTTTCTCTTACACTACTCTGCTCTGTTTTTCAAACTTCCTCTCTGTATTTCTGAAATAATTATTGCATCTTGGTGTGCATCCTTCGGCACACCAAGACAGCACTCTGTAGATATCTAGAGGGTGCATCTTGCCTCAGTTGGTGATGTAAGTAGATTTCCGGCTTGCTGGATATAACAGAGATAGAGAGGGTTTAAGGCTAGAGTGAGTAATTTGATGGTAATACTGATTTGTTGGTTATTGGAACCAACATTTTTGCAAATCAGCCCATTGGTCAGTTCATCATTTCCTCTGAGACTCTTCCATTACTCTGCAATGTGACTATCACAGACGCACAGAGAGACAAGAATATGTGAGCATTGTCCGACAGGTGAAGTGAAGACAGAGATGAATTTTCACCTTCAACGTGATAAGTACAGAAACATAAGAAAGCAATAGTTTTAGAAATTCCATCTATACTTGATTTCAAAGAACCTAAAGATAGCAATAAATTAAGAATAATCCTGAGAGAAGGACATATGGCGAACATCGCCGCCAAGTAGGCCTATGTGTCCCTGCATCACAAACTTTTGTTGTTTTTTGTGACATGTGTGTTGACTTTGTGATATTGTGGCAAACCGGTTTGGCAACGTTGTTTAACCTAAAGATTCATGATTTGAAGTGAACTGAATTGACATCTTTTTACCTGTTTCCTATAGATGTAATGCAGAAATGTTTCAGTAGATGGCACCAGCAACCAGTTTTTGAATGTTTGGTGGAAACTGGTATGGCAACATCGGTTAATACAGTACCTTGGTTGCTCTCATCACAATATGTATGTAAGCACAAGAGGATTAGTTTAGTGTTTCCGTTTTTGTTCCAATAAGCTGTTAACATTCATTCATTTTTGCACTGTGATAGCATTTCCTCTTTTCCTGAAACTCTACTTGGGTAGTTTTCATGTGTCCACGCAATCTATCAATAAATGCTGACGATGATGGAACATAACCATTATGTTAAGTTTTTTACATAATGAAAGCAATTTGACCTTTAACTAATGTTGGATTCTTAATTTTTTGTCTCAGGTACTGTCTAAATGTTGAGAATCCTATAGCGACTATAAGTGCAATGTTAGCAGCTGTGTAAAATGTTTTTCAGATGCTTGTCTGTGAATAATTTATTGCCCAAAATGAATACCCCCATGGGGACAATAAAGTATATGGTATAGTAATCATTTTTTAAATATTACTCAGTTGCTCTCAGCTCAACAAAGCATTTTAGCTTCTTTCAGCATTTTTCAGTGACGTTAAATTCATCTGGCTAGAAACATGATTCCAAATGAATGGTTTTTTTTCACTGTGTCTGCTGGATTTGTAATTAAGCTACTGTTTGCTAACAATTTTTAGATATAAGAACTCAAAGGACAATAAAATGCCAGTGTTGTGGTCCAAAGTTTCCAAAAAATCCATTATTGCAAGTTTAACTCATAACATAATGCAATAAGAGGCAATCCAGTCAGCCCCGTAAGCCCAATACATACTCACTTTTTTTGTACTTTTAAGGGCGTCACCCTTATAAAACCAGACCCTAATACATTTAGTACGGATAGCAGTCACTAAAAATTATGTCAGTGATATACACATTGATAGTGAATTGGAGAAACGATGTAGAGGAAGCTTACTTTGCTCAGATTGTTTGGTGTCCCCTAGCATAAACTTCCATTGTCACAGCACATGGTGGCAGCAGCGCTCCACTCAGACAACAGTACTGTTGGCTGTTTAGCCCTCCTTCAGTCCATATCAGAGCTTTCACCTATCCACAGACTACAAGCATAGCAGTTGTATGTGCAGCAGGGGCACAGGACAAAGCTGTGACAGCTCTTTTCCCACTGTCCCATGCCTCCGATGGAAACTCTTGACTTCTTGTCTACACCCTGTGTAAAAACTCTGGTGTTCTTGCAATCACTTTTTAGTTTGATAATGACATCTTTTCTCTCAGTGAATGTGTGGTAGTTTGAACTGTCCCTACTGACAGTTAATTTAACCAAAAACAAAGTGCCCTCGGCATAAATCTGTCTTTGGTGACCCAACTTGATAGGTGTTTATTTAGATGTTGACGGTCCTGTTATTCCTGAACATGCTGCCACAGTGCAGTGATGCTGCTGGGATAAGAAATGGTTGGGGTTGAGAGATGACAGGCTGTTTATGTACTTGCTGTTTTTTGTCTGTTCTTACATAAGATATCTTTATTCAGTAATTGTTGAGTACATTTTGTTTTCTTTAGCCAAACCACATTTCTACAGTTCATCCTTTTCTTTTCTTGACTGTTTTCATTCACTCTTAATCTTTAAAACTTCTAGCTTTCATCCCACACTGGAATGTGCATGGTCAACCTACAGACCTTCTTTTTGGCACCTGGGCAGCTCCACTGAAACAGTTGGAGGCTATGTGCTGTAGTCAAGACCTTAACAGTGGCTGTTTTTAAAAAAAAGGTAGAGCATTGGTCAGTCCAGTCAGGTTTTCCCCGTTGGTCTGTGTTAAGACAGACAACAGCACTGCATTAAAACAACAAATGATTGTCTGCAAGACTGTTAAACCAGGCTCAACTTTTGCCACAGTGCAATCATCCACTGTGTTAGCTGAACAAAACATGCAAGGAAACACTCCAGGTTGATTACTTTGTAACGTAAAGTACTACTCGCCTCTCCCCTCCTCTCCTGTCCTGTCCTCTCCTCTCCTGGGGGTATCTCGTCCTCTTTCTATCCATCCGGAACGTTCCCTGGCCTTTGCCCAGTTCCCTGCAGCTGTTCCCCATTGAGCCTCCCTGGGATTTAAACCCCCCCATCTCCTCTTTATCCTTTTTTTCCCCCCTCCCCACCATTAGCGTACACTCTGGAAATGGTAAGAAAGGAGGTAGGGAACCATTTGACTCTTTGGGTTGCAGCAAAATCCCCCCGAAATTCTTCGACAATGGGTTCATGAAACCCCAACATGAGGCCATAAACATGTGAAGCTTCTTTTTGTCTCCACTTCAGAAAGGAAACATCTCTTTGAATACCTTGCATTAGAGGGTTTTGTATGTACCTTTTTAGGATGAGGTGGGGATGGAGCAGTGGATAAGACACATGGCTTTGGTGTGAGAGATCTGGGTTTGATTTTCACTGTGACACATCCACCAATGTGTCCCTGAGCAAGACTTTACACCCAGTTGCTCCAGAGGCGTGCAACCTCTAACATATATTGCAATCCTAAGTTAATTTTAAAAGTAAAGTATTGATTGGTCAGAAGGAAAACCGCCAAAACATTTATTTTATAGAAAACTGTTTCTACTGTTCCGTGTGTGGAAACCCACCTGGACCCCATGTTTTTAGAGTGTAGAATGAAAAAGAAGCTTAAGAGTCTGGGAGGGGGAAGGTGGAAAGATGTTTCCGATTGAAGAATGTAAGTAATTAACCCCTCTTCCTCTCAAAACAAAAACACTCCTGCAGCATGTGTGGGGGTGATTGATCTGGGGGTTGTGTGTGTGGGCAGACGCATACATCCATGTATACGAGGCTTTTGTTCTGATTTGAATCCATTTTGTATACACATTAGTACACTTGTTTGTCATATGTAAAGCCCCATTTCAAGTGACTAACACCCGCCCACACACACACACACACACACACACACACACACCCTCATTCTCTGAGCCCCTACACCACAACAGACTGCGACACCTCCTAATTGGGATGGATGGATTTCATTATGTAGCATCAAGAGAGAGTGAGAACAGTGATGGAGGATGGGGAGGGGGAAAAAAACACAATGTGCTACAATAACAAACATTACAGAGAGCTGCAGTCCTCAGCTCCCTGCTCACTTCACACACATCCAGACATTACACAAGTCCTAGTATGACGTGCAAATGTTTACAAGGTGGTCTTTTACTGCCTCACGTTTTATCTCACTTTCAAATGCACTACGGGCCCTCAGGGGACAGCCAATGACTAACAGTAACTCTTTGAATCCCTCCTCTCCTCCTCCTGTCCCCCATACACTTGTCCCCTCCCATGTCACCTCGCAAAAGGCGCCTCCTCCCCTCGCCACAAATCCCCGCTGCTGATGTTGCCTTTGCGCTGACTCAGTGCGCTAATGACACCGGCAAAGCTGTGAGAGCGATCATCAAAGGCGCGGAGGACAGCCTACCCATGTGTTGCCATTTGGTCACCATTAAAGTGTTTGTGTAGATTCTTTTCTTTTTTAAAACAATATCTGTCGCAGGCATAACACCAAGCCATTCGCCTCAGCGGAGTATATGTGAACAGATATCCAATGCCAAACCACAAGCACAGAAAGGAAAATTATAGAAAAACACTACGACAATGTGATTTTTGTGTTTAGTGTAAATGAGAAATTTATAGACTTCTGTGTGAAGTCCATTCATGCTTAGAATAAAGTAGGTCAGTATTATCCCTGTGGTCCTCTTGCCCTTCTAATTATACAGCAATGCAAACTGTTAGCATGGCCAGGGCTGTCAAGATACCGAGGTCACGAGTCCCCCGAACATACCCCCACCCTATGCGCATACTTGTGATCATAAACTAAAAACAATACATTCAGTTAACTGTTCAGTTAGAGTTTCTATAAATTGCATGTTCCAACATGAAGGGGAACCGCCTTTACATTGCCACAATATTCTGGGGGAGACATGCTGAAGCCTTTTCTTAAGATGCTTGTTATTTATTATTCAGCCTAAAAAATATTCATATTTAACTTATAATCATTAATAACATATGAAGTCTTGAAAATACTAGATTCTGGGTTATAAAATATACAACATGTGTACATGAAGCTAGAATTTTGGATTTTACTGAGAGGCCTGGTGTTAGATGTGTTGTGGGTCAGGTGTAGTGTACCTATATAACAAGAATTTCATCTATTCGCTATCTAGAAGGTGCTAACTCTGGAGAGACCAAATATCAGACGCTAAGTAACATGAAGGTAGTTGGAAAGGGTTTTGCTTTTTACTGAATGGATAATAAAGCTATATCACCAGTAGCTAGCTGTTGCTAAGCTACAGAGATTAATTGTGACTCGGCTCTACAGAGGGTTTTAACCTCTTAGCTCACTGTTTTCTGGCCCACAATTTGACTGTTGGGTGCAGTCTTACTGCCCTCATCAGGGCCATTTTCAGCCGTGGAAGACAATGTTACAGACTTGCTGGTGAACACAGACGAGTATTTAGGGGCAAAAAAGACAGGTATTTCCCTCAGGAGTTGGTGGAGATTCGACCGCAGCTTGAAGGAAAGTGAATAAAAAACGTGACTGTAAAAGTTGTCATATCAACTTTATAAGATGATAAATTGTTTATGCTGTGTATACAGCTCATTTCTGCTGACCTCACATGGCCAAATAATCACTAAATTGCAAAATGATTGGTAACTTAGTTAGTCAATGTTAAATCAGTTAAATATATTATAGTTTATGAGAAAGGAGCACTAGAGCTAATGATCTACAGGGGACACATGATTTGAGTTATATGATTGTATTACAGCTGGTTTATGTTAATAAAAGTTGTTAATAGTAATTAATGTTAAAAATCTACTCGTCCATCCTTCTCAGTTGATTGCTGAGAGGATATTGGACTGTTTTGGCAACTCATGTGTTGCTCCATACTGTGCTTGCCTGTTCTGAAGCCAATTCAAGGACAGAGTGCGCATATTGAGTTGTATCTATATGTGTGTGTGTAATGTAAAGTTTTCACATATAGTGTAGTAAGTGTACTTGTGGAGGTGTGTGTGTGTGTGTGTGTGTGTGTGTGTGTGTGTGTGTGTGTGTGTGCAAGGCCTGTGACAATGCATGTGGCAAGTAAATAGCACAAAGCATAGTTTGGTCATAAGAGCAAGAGCAAAGATTTAGGTCCCTAAAACCCTGCTCTCAAATCCCCTCCACCACACACACACACACACACAAAGTAGGATTAGAGTCCATGGCATAAGTGTCTAATGTAACAGAGGCAGTTGGATCCGGCTTGGTCTTGTTTCCTGCATTGTTAGACGTTGGAGCGCGATAAGTCAGAGTTTGGACTGCTCAGAGTGGGACGGTCCTCTGCTGTTTCATACCCTCAGTCTTGCATTAACTCTCTCCTGCCACCTAAATCCAACATCACAGAAGCACAATATCAATTAAAGTGGTGCATGATTTTCTAATTCTTATTAAATATAGTTTTATTTTAATTAATGTTGTGCTGACATGGTGCATACTTCCTAAATAATGTTGTGTTTAATCAAAACACCACAAATGTATTGACACATATGAAAACTAATTCCAGGTAGTATTATTCCTGTATATTTGTACAGCTTGGGATCTGAGTCTCTGGCCCATATAATGAAGCTACCATATGTACGCTAATACAGTATTCGCATAAGGCCCACAACTGGTCAATCTATAAATAGCTCCAACTGCCAAACCTGTGGTGCAGTGGGTTAAAGTAGTAAGTTAAAGAAGTGGATCAGGCTTTACATAGCTAATACTGTAATCCGGGCCACATGCACTGTTGACCACTGTTGCTAATTATTAGTGTATGAAGACAATTTCAGGGCTGGTTTAAAGTGATTTTGACTGACTCAAAGGCGTGTAATGATCAGTGACGTGATATCTAACAATACAGAGACAATAGACGTGCTCTTCTTAGCTACCACATCTATTTTAGTTCATTTGGCCAGAGGAGCACTTGTCATTGAAGTGAAGAGAAGTGAAATGTTGTTTACTTGTTGGCTTGAGCTAAAAGAGCTGTAAGTGTTCTTGTGTCGGTTGCCATCTAGCTTCGTTGGCTAGCTTGCCACCCAAGTTTCAAGCAACATTATGCTGCTGCTGGTGGAGAGTGATGCCGGTGCCATGCCGAGAGCCAGGGAGCACAGGCAACATAACTGGGCTCAGCAACCTCTATTGACATAATGTAAAGCTTAAAAAGCACAAAAAACACCAAATCTTACATACATTTGATTTAAATAAACCAATTAACTTACAAAAAACATAAGTAAAATTAAAGTGAAATTTTGGATAGCAGTAAAGTCAGTGGTGTGACTGGATGTGTGCGGGTATTGGTGGGAAAGATGATACAGGAAGCAAGCAAAGCACATAGAATCTCTCCAAGAGGACTAAGGTGGCAGGTTTTATAGTAAGAGAGAGCATTGGGCCAAGGTGCTCCCGGTCAACCCAAGCAGACGGCCCTGCCAAATGCTGCTTTTGCAAACCTGCAAGTAACCTAAACCACCTGAAACCACTGCAAACAACTCAGAAATACAGGGTTCTTAAGTCGAGAGAGACAGATGATCACCAGCAGATCCTCACGCTTGGATAGCAGAGTGTAACAAAATGAACCGAGGGCAAACCACAGTCTAGACTGATGTTCATCTCACATTCAGCTTTTTGTTAATGTACAACATGTTCTCACTCCCAGCTTATCAAATACTACCTCATGGTCAATGGCCCTCCGCTTTGAAATATGATGCTGAATGTACCCCCTCTCACGTCATGTAAGTTGTAAAAAAAAACAAAAAACTTTTGGTTTCACACGGGACTCGAATAGTGGTCTCCTGGGTTAAATTCCTGTGTTTGTTTGTATTCTTCATCCACATGCAGACTTTCTCACTCTTTATACTATGTCACCTGACTTTGACACCAGGTGTGTCTACAAATGACGTGAGTGGTACCTACACCTTAATATTTTAATGCGGAAGGCCACAGACCAAGCGGGTGAGTGAGACCGGGTTATAATGTCTCTAAGACTTGTTGACCATTTTCAGAAACAGCGGAATTAAATACTTGAAGGAGCCATCTGAAATTGACAAGAAAATGTAGTTTATTTCCAAACTTGGTTTTGCTTTACTGTTTGTTGGACACAACTACTGCCGTTGTGAGCAACATACTGAGTGTGTGTACAGCCTGCTGTCTGCACAGTCTGGGGCGTAATAAGCTGGTAGCACAAAGAGAGCTTGTATAAACAAAAGGTAACTAGAGGGGATGATCGAAGCTTGTCTGTCCAAATCACAATCTTATTTATAATACCACATTACACACACACACACACACACACACACACACACACACACACACACATTCATAGGCTGTTACAGAGTGTGCACATAGATATAACTATTACATATAGCCTACAGTGGATTTCCACTGTCTGCACAAACAGCGTTGTTACGGCTTTGACCTCCAAGTTTGTTGCAAGCATGTGTATGTGGTGTGTATGTGTGTGTGTGTGGGACGGTGTTTGAGAATTGAGACGATAATGTTTCTTTCCAGGAGCAAACAGGAGAAGCTGCCAAAGTAAATGTATTATAGGATGTACAGTGTGAGGCTGCAACATCACATGATTTTGAAATACAAACTGACAAGTGTAAACTGTGTTCACTGTAAAAATGGCAACTTATCTTATATTCTTTGGCATAAATCAAGATTTAAAAAAGTTGTTTGGACTTAAATGTACTTTTTAGCATTTAAAGAGTAATATAAAGTGTGAGGGAAAAAAACTTTAGGAGTTCACTCTTTCTATCACGCATCTCTACAATAAAACAAAATTAACTTATGTATTTACTCAAGTACTAGGCATAGTACACATTTGTTCTTTTTACCACCACATCACAGAGGCAAACATTGTATTTTCTACTTTTTTTTACATTTGTCTGACAGCTAGTCTCTTCTGTTAGTTTTTAATACCATTCCTGTCCAGTAAAATGTTATGATTTTGAATTAAAATTATTCCTATAAACTGAAGGAGTATTCCTTTATGGGCTGAAAATTATCCTCCTTCTTAAGCTAAATAAACTATTTAAATCCTGCCCCTTGGATCAGCTGGACAATGCATCATTATGAAGCCTGAAAACAGGGCCGTTTTTCTGAGCTCATGAAAAGTTTACTTCTTATACATGTGGTTCTGTAGCTACACTACAAACATATGATAATCTTGCAGTATATGATGCATTGCAGATTAAACCACAGGAGATGATATAAAGTATATAAAGTTTTTAGCTCAACGTTAAAGTTCCACAGCAGTAAAAAGCAATGATGGAATAAAGATCAGAATCATGTACATGGAAATGACAATTCTATCACACATGACAATCAGTTGTACAAAAATGAACATGATAGCAATTTTAATAATAATAATCTTTATTTATAGCACTTCCATTTTACATGCATGTAACAAAGTGTTTTACAAGGGCAGAAAAATGAAACACGTCATAAAACCATCAGGTTTTAAACGAAAACGATAAGAATAAGAAAAGAGATAAGAATAAGAAAACGGTTGAAACTGATAAAACAAAGTGATTTTTGACACATTTCTAAGACACAGAACCATGTGTAGCAGAACCAGGCATATCGTCTTCTTTATTCTAGCAGAAAGGTGGAGTGGTCTGGAAAGCTTATTCTTTCTAACTCCACGCCACCTGTTTTTTTTTTTTTTTGTTTTTTTTCTAAACTTGAGTTCACCCCTAAAATACTCTGGTTGCACCATTGTCTGTGTCATTGGGTTGCAGGTACTGCTTTTAGGGATCAGTCCTATAAAATCCTCTAAAGACCAATCACCTCTATTTTGTATTGGTTTGTTTTGTATTGAAAAATGAATTTGTATGAACAATGAAACTACTTTCTGTTTTCACTCATTCACATAGTGTTCGTACATGTGTGAGGTTAAATAAAAGTGAAAGTGATTCCTTAACTTTTATTCCTCAATCTCCTAGAAAAAATAGTAAGACATCTATGTGGTTTTTTGTTGTTGTTTTTTAAATTTTAAGTGAATTGTGGATTGTCCAATGATACCAGACCCACAACACTGATTCTTTTTTCTCTGTCCTCTGCTGCGAGATCCACAGGTCGAGTGACAGATGGCTCATGTATTCATCCATCAGGTCTCATATCTTTTTCACCCACAACCAGCTCCAACCAATTAGTTTTTTTGTTGTTTTTTTACATTCAGTTTTCAACTTAAAATAAGACGTCTCTATAACATTTCTACGCCAATTACAACACCAAGACCACATCCTTTCCACTCATACTAACATGATGATGTCTGAAAGGATCTTTCAACATTCAATGATGCATGGGCATTCAAGGATTTTTACAAAGCACAAATAAGGGTAATAGCAAACATTTCTAATTGATAATAGTGTTGGAGGAAATGAAAACTGAACTGTCTTCATTTTCATATGCTTTGTAAGAAACCATCTGCTACAGTGGCATTTTCGTTTCACAAGAAGTAACATGAGTCAGTGAGGAGGTTCAGGTCATATCCCACCATGGAGGTTCCTTTCCTTTTCCTCTGATCCAAGACTCTTCTTTGTCAGATCTCCGTATGCCTTGGCAAGATCCTCAAAGCTCCCCCTGGCACATAGCTGATATCTCCTCTATTCCTAGGATGAAAAGGAAAAACCTCTCAAACAGCAAACATCCTGAAAAGCTCTGGAAATGCTCCTCCCCTCATTTCTTGTCTTTGAAGTGCTCACTTCCTGTCTACAGCGTGTAGCGGGTTGAAGAGGCACAAAAATTACATGAGACAATGTAAAAATTCTGGTCAATGGGCTCTTTCATTCAGTGTGTTAAAATATAAATATACAGCAAGCTTTTTATGTCTTTATGGAAACGCATCCCAGCTAATGTGGGAACGCATCCCAGTGGTCAAAGAGCCCCTTTAACCGGTCCTCATCTTGTTATTTAGTGGTTGAATCTAAGAAGAAGACACAGTATAAGCAACACTCATTATTTTTTTAACCACATTCAGAAACACATGGTTATAGTGTCAGTAATGTCACAGGTATGTCTGCAAGTTGGGGCAAACAAGTGTCAGCCAAGTGTTATAGGGATCTGTCAATCAAGCTAGGTGTAATTATAAGCCAAGATCTGCCATTCCTGCAGTATCTCTTCCCCTTATGTTTTCCTGCTGTTTCCACTTCCTTATGTTTCCCGTTAGTCTCCCTGTGTGTTTCTCTCTGTTATCTGTCTGGGCGTGGCAATGCACTCTGACCTGTGTGTGACCAATCACCTCCAGCTCACCTGCATTGCGTTCACTAGTCAAGAAGCTGCAGTATATCAACCCGGGATTTTGACCTCCAGGCAAGATTCATTGTGAGAATTTCTGATTGTCATAGAGCCAATGAGTAAGAGTATGAAATGGTGTAGTATTACTGCAACAGGAAGGGTTGAGTTTGCTAAATCAAATGCCGATTAGAGGCAAACTAATATAAATCTTGTCTCTTCAACACAGCAGTGATGAGTAAACATAACTCTTCTTTTTTGCTTTTTGAATGATTGTATTGTCTTTAGTGTAACTTACTGGACTTTATGTGACTTCACCTAAGATATTTCTCAGCCTAAAAAGGGTTAGGGTTAGCAAAATGAAAATAAGAGTAGGTTTTGTTGTGTAATAGAATGACCGTGGCCAAAGCAGTGCAAAAATAGAAACATAATGGGATCCACCGGCGTTGCACAACTGGTTATGGGTAAGGGACTCTTGACATGTGTTATTAAGTTTTGTAAGGCTGCCACATCCAGCTGCGTGTTCTGCTGCTGTTGACTTTGACGTCAGAGAGCGGAAGGAGGAGACAGGGAGAATGGGGATGGGGGAGAGAAAAAAAGGGACCTCATATTTCCAGATCCAGTTCAAGTCAAGAAAATTAATAACTCCATGGAACGAGATACTGCCTCTTTCAATTTCTCTCTCCCTTCTGTCACTCTCTTTGTCTTGTGAGCTAATACTGTATGTGTATGTGCTTGCATGGGTGTCGTAGTGTGTGTTTATATGAATCAGTGATGTGGGGTTGCCTGTGTGTCTCTATGTGTCATCCCTGTATAGTTCCCATAAAATGGCTAATGCAAGAGAAAAGCATCTGTATTTTTAGGCTTCATTTTTTCATAAGCGTGTAATCGTGCACAAAAATATTAAAACTGATATTTAATACACGTAATGGGCAAATGCGTAATATGTGTAAAAGTTCCTTCGTAATGATAAAAACACAGATATAATTGTCATCTGACTCTGTATTTCCCCCTCAGCTTTATGCAGCATTTTAGCATATTTCAATTTATTGTTTAGGTTTTACAGCCCACAGCTTTTTGAGTTTGTCTCTCGCCACTGTCAATGACCCCGTTTCCAGCAGGAAGTGGTTTTCAATGGAAAAGCTCTGATAAACAACTGTAGCCTATGCTAGCTGCCCAGCACTAAACAACAGGCACACAAAAGTTAGCGTCTAGCTGGTAAACTTGGTTGAGCATTTAGCACCTAATGAGCCAGATATTTCCCTCAGCAGTTAAGTGTGATTTATACTGCTGAATGGATGGCATAGCCTGCGTGTAGCCTACGCGTAGCCCCGTACCCTACACTGTCACCTACGCTGTAGCCTAACATGCACCTCTTAAAAAATGCAACTACACGTCGGGGCGATGCGGACCCTAAAAACTGATCGGTCGGCTAGGTAATCCCGCAATGCCTCAAGCCGACAGGAAGTGCTCTATTCTTTGAAGTAAATAGTGGCAAAACCAGCTGCAAGGATGAGTGTCACAACCCAAGCAAAATGACTCGTTTCATTAATCAGAATTCGGTTGATAAGATTTGAAAAGTCTATATCAGCCACAGGTATATAATTATACCCCCATTCAAGTTAGCGGATGGCTAAACTGGAAGTTAGCCCGCTTGGCCAGCAAAAGTCAACACAGTAGATGCTGTATTAGCCATTGAGGTGTAAATTCAGGGCGACAGAGAAACCAACGTACAAGTATAAATGGCTACGTGCATAGCCTATTGACTATGTATATAGAGAATATATAGAGTCAATATTTGACCTTGTATTTGCCAGGTGTCTAGAATGATGACTTCAAATGAATGCTAATGATAATAATGTCTGCTGGGTAGGCCTATGTAAATAAAGTGTTTGCTAACACGCTCGCTGTAAAAACTAAGATGATAACCCTGTATGTTAATGTTGTGTTTACAGCTTGTTGCACTGCCACCAAGTGACTAAAAATATGTGCAGGTTTAAGTTGACAGAAGACTTCTGTTACTTGGGTGTCAGCAGCTATGTCTCAACTTTACTAGCAGCAATGGCTCGGGGAAACCCATTTAACTAAAACATGAATTCTGGCTAGTATCAGCCCCATTGCCCGGTGCCAGCTTGTATTGTGCTGTATTATGTGCACAAAGTAAATTATTACTCAGAAATGGACACACACATTCAGTTCAAGGTATTAGACTCCCCTCCTACAGATAGTTGTCAAGGACAGTAGCCAAGGCTAGACAGCTATTCTTCTGATCATGCACAGCAGTGTGTAAGCTATACAATAGCCTGTATTGTTACAAGACACCAGTCAGATACAAGCACTGCATGTCTGCATATAATAATAAGGAACTTTATTAATAAGGCACTTATTAGCACATCTAACGACAGTGCTTTAGGCCTACAGTAAAAACAACAACTAAAAACACTTAAGTAATAACAAAAATATATGGCAAAAAACATGTTAATAAAATAATTGGACATAGAAACAGGCATAGTAAGTAAGTAAGTAAGGGGCTGGTAAAAGTATGTGTCATGGCAGCAAGCAGGTGTAACAGTGAGGAACAATACTGAAACCTTTAACCCTTTCTAAAACACACTGTCTGCCTTCTGTGTCTCCATTTTTCTTTGAACAATCCTTGACCAACTTGATCTAACAGGCCGCTGCATATGCATATGCATGCTCAAAACACTGGTGCATGAGTCCATAGCACTTAGGCACAGAGTCGCCCTGCTTATCCTTTCAGTGTTTACATAGGCCCTGTGAAGACTGCATTAGCTGCAGAACCAGCGAGTTCCTAGCCTGTGAAGTCATATGGACATTGAGATTACAGGCCCCCATAGGCTCACGAATAGCTAATATCACACACAGTTTGAGTTGGGGATTTGACTTCCTCACTCTTTCATGCTTTTATGCGTTTGATAAAGCCGGACAGTAAAAGAATCGAGGGAGTGCTGCTTAATAGGGAAAGCACAGAGAGGCAGAGTGTAAAAAAAAAAAATAATAAAAAAGGAAAGACATTAATGCATTCACCATATTGGCTAAAGCAGTCCAATGTATCAAATGCAATGGTCTTAGATAAACATGTAACAATCTTTTTTACTTTAGCTCCAAGACCATGGGGCTGAGATGGAGGTTTTAATTTACTAACATTGCCTGCCCTTCGCCTTCTCTCCCCACCTCTCTCGCACAGCCCTAAGCCATTATGGTTAGATGGAAATGTGCTTATTACACAACCCACCCCAACCCTTGTCACCCACACCCTACAACAAGACATATTTGTCCATCATAAAATGCAGCATTAATAACCCATCACATGTAGCTTCCCCAATGCTGTATATTTATCTTAGCCTTTGCCTAGCGTGCAAGCAAAACAAACAGGCCACTGTGGTCAATCAGGCGGCGCAAGAGAATGGAGAATGCGGCCTCGGGTATGTTCGATATGCAATGAGCGGTTTGTTTTGAGTTGCAAGATTGGAGCGGTGAAGTGAAGCGCTGGAATAAAAGACTGCCAGAGTGACTTGACGGATCCCTTACCGGCAGGGTTAGAGGGCTTTTGGGTGAAGGGGGGTCAAACAGAATTTGTTCCCCATATATTATTTATAAATGCGAAGGTTCACTCATTTTCAGCTTCTTAAAGTGTACTGATTTGATTCAGTGTGATATTCAAGAAACAAGTACCTGTAAAAATGATACAATACGAACACTGTAAGGAAAATTTGACCATGACAGCTTTGTGTGGCTAATGGCACAAGTATCAGTCTTGGAGCTACAGAAACAGAGGTTTGGCTGGATGACGCTGAGGCCTAGGCAATTATATTCTTTAGGCATGGTTCCTGCCTCCATGTGGGCATCAAATTCATGGAATTATGAATCACATTCATCACATAGATAGATGACCAATATACCACAGTTATTTCTTGGGCCATTAATTGTCAAATACTTGAAAATTGATGATAAAATACATAATGTTTTGTCTTGATTTGAATAATCAAACTGACCCAGTATACAGTGTGACAAAGAATTGTGGCAACACAAAAATCTCAGATAGAACACAAAGCAAGATCAGAAAGCAGATCTTGAAAACAGACCTACATGATGTGTGCGAATAAACTCGAAAAAGAAAAACCTTCTTTTTGATCAAGTTTCATTTGAGGACTTCCCTCTGGAGAACTGGGCATGTATGCATCTCCTACGACACTTCTTAAAGGGGCATTATGTTGTTTCCAGCGGCCACTAGCGGTGCCGTTTTAAGATTGCAACCAGGTGTGTGCTCGTACGCGTGCTCGCTTGAACTCATGAGCGAGCAGAATCCGAAACACAGCCGCTTTCATACAGAAATCCTGCAATAAACCCAGGAACAACAGCATGCAGGCTGTGGCTTTTCACACAGACATGTTCAGGCTCTGTTACTTCAAGGTTCCCGTCTCAGAGGCGGATCAAC
>JAPMOB010234089.1:0-22823 GCA_029875015.1 Lepomis gibbosus
CTGTTTAAATCCTTGTTCCATGTGCCCCTTTTATACTTTGAGCACCTGCCCTTCCAAAGGTCTCTGCACGGCCCTGCTCAGAAGCAAAAGCATTCTGGTTACTATACTTTGAATATTAGCTGCATGATACATTTCAGCATCTAAATATGCCAGACACAATGTGTGTTCCTGCACATGAATGCAAAAACAATACAGGGCTATTGGAATATTATTGATCAGCCACACAAGATCTTGAAAAGAGACTGCACACTTTTTCTCTCTGAAAAGTTATAAGCATTATAACGCAAGTATATTCCATCCAAAGCCGTCTCTGAGCTAACCAAGAGGCTTCCTTCTTCAGATATTACATTTTCCATCAAATACTTTGGTGATTCGTACATTTTAAGGCACAAAAACAACTTCACGTGTTGATCATCCCTCTTTGTTTTCTACCCCCCACATGTGTGGGCATCTCATCGAGGACGTCACCTTGAAAATCGCCTTGCCACAGTGATTTAGAGGTGTATTCCAGGGTTGGGTGTGGTTACAGGGGCAACACTTCGGATTTTAACCTTCTCTTTCAATCAGAAAGGATAGTGAAACTCTAAATCCTGTGAGAGTCAGTGACGCTTGCATGCGGCCAGGAACTTCCTCATCTTGTCCTTCTCGTACTGAACAGTTTCCCCTCACTCAGCGTGCTCTGAAAAAAAGTATGTGTGTGTGTATATATCTATATATATATAGATATAGATATATATATACAGCACTTTTAAACACAACAAACATTGACCAAAGTGCTTCACAGAGAGATGAAATTGCAGGATTATTCAATTAATGTTTACAATCAAACAAAAACACAGGAATGATCACATATAAACAGCTTACTTATCCTAGCTTCCCCACATAACAGTGTTCTTTAGTCACTGGAGATTTAACTGTTCACTATGATGTAATATGACTATACTTTAGATATTAAAAACATTTAAAAAACACAAAGGAGGGACGGTCGACATGCATACAATCGCTGACTTTGGTTTAGGCACACACCCTGATGGTTAGGGTTAGGATAAGATGCTTTGGGAAGCTGTCAACGGATTTTATACTAACGTAGCCTAGCTAACCTAGCTAGCTACTAGCACTTGCGGTCTAAACAGGGCGTCTCATTCAGACGAACCCAGAGGCATCAAATAATGCTAATAAAGCGTTAAGTATTTGATGCCCTGAGGTGAGAACAGACAACAACACACGAATAATTATGAACAGGCACATTTGCGGTAACCTTCTTTGACAGTCAGGCCCCCTTTTGCGCATGTGAAGAACGGCTCTTGCTTGTGTTACGGATATGGCACCTACAGCGTCAGATCCTGCATCGAGCAAGCACAAGCTAACACTTTTGTTCATCAATAAATAATCTAAACGTATCTGTTGACCGTGTGGTCCTTGCTAGTGAAACTGTTTGTGGAAACTTAACAGCCAACAGATGACAGCGCTTGAGGTGGAATAATGAGTGGGCAGTTCTGAGATGGAGCTGGTGCCAGTCTACGCACTGCAAACAAATAAAAGAATCGTTTCTGTACTTCACTGGTAACCAGTGAAGAGAGGCCAGTGCAGGGGAGAAATGGGCTGTCTTCTTGGTACCAGGGAGGGGTCTGCATTTTGAACCATCTGCAGGCGAGACACCCACTAGCTGATTCCTACAGAGAGAATTGCAGAAGTTGCGGCAAGAGGAAATGAAGGCGTGAAGAACAGTTAACGGAGTCAACAATTTTTAACGGACAAGAATGATTTTAATTTTGCAAATGATCTAAAAAAGACAGCAACCTTAAGAAACATAATGCATGTCAAAGATCTGCCTGTCTGTCTCCGGTAACAGAGAGTCTGCAGTGGTGCTCAGACACGTCACTGATGAACCACACAGCTGCAGAGTAACATTAGGCTGCATGATCAGCGAGAGTTTTTATATCATCTCCACACTTCTGTCCATATTCACTCCCTGTCTCTCACCCATAGGTGTCATTTACACTGGGTACGCTGGGGACATGTCCCCACCACTTTTTGAAATGGCTGATTTTACCTCCTTCACTTTTAAAAAGTCTAATTTATTTAAAATGTTCTGAAAAATGTCTTGCACTGAGAAATGTTAACTAAGAAGTGAAAATGTTTTGAGAAAGGTTTATTTGCACAGTAAGAAAACATTCAATGCAGTGGAAATGTAGAAGAAACAAATGTGCATTGTCCAACAAAAGTTCAAATTAAAACCTAAAAATGTGCACGCGCCGATCAGAAACTTTAACAACTTCCTGAAACAGTTTCTTCTTGTCCAAGTCTTCCCTTCTCTCCCCGAGAACATGACAAACTGTCGAATCAGGTTTGTGACATCTTGTTTCTGTAACGTTTCAAAAGTATGCAGCATCGAAACAACAAGGCGGTTTAACTTAACATCTAAAGAGGTTAACTTATTATCTTTAGCTAATATTGTTAATGTTCTATCAGTCATGTTTTAGTGCTATAGTGAGCAGTCATTGTGGATAGGCCTGTTGTCGCTGGTCTGCTTTCTATACAATAGATGTGCTTTTGGCATTGTTCAGTTGCCGTGGTGTTGCAGGTGTGGACGTGATAGGTGGCTTGTTACTTGTGCAGTCGACGTTGTTGTGTGAGTACCTTTGTATTGTCGGCTCTATAGTAGCCTATGCTATGCCTTTTTGAAGCACCGTTCTACCCGACCCACTATAGGTATCAGAGAGGGAATGGGGCGGACAGGGATGGGAGATTGCGGAGCGAGCGGGCATGGTGGTGACGGTCGGTGATTGTTCCCTCTGGCTGGATGAAGCACAATCTGCCTACATTTCCTCGCAGCTGGGTCATTCCAGCATACTGTATCTGTTTCTGCTGGGGTTTCCCAAAGCAGTTTTTCAGGGATGCTGTCCCAACTGTTTAGTGCAATCTCATGCAGGAGGGGCCGGTACAGGCGATTTCCACATACTCGGGACGCGCTGAATGGGGGGAAAAAAGGGGTTTTATACAGCTTTCCCTCCAGACGCTCCATGGCGGAAACCATTAAAACTTGCAAAACCCTCATTTAAATACTCCCTCCTCCATGGTGTTTGCTCCTGTTGTCATCTACGCAATAATTCTTAGTAATTATTAGTCGCTTAGTAATAATAGTATCAGTTGACCAGTTTTAAATGCCTGGTTTTAGGGGGTGCAGCAGCCCCCTCTCCACCCCTACTTATCGTGTCCTAGGCTGTATAGTGTGAGTTTTATGAATCTTAGGAAATATTCCCAGGTAGCCGGTGTTGCTTCATGACAAACTGAGACTGCAGGGTTGAGAACTGTATGTATTGTATTACAAAATGGGTCTGCGGGCATGTTTGAAGATAATCTCAGAAAAAGATTTAGCTCTCTCTGCTTTGACCCACTGTTGGTATTTAAACAGACAATATCTCAAGACACATGGAGGGGATCTTTTCTCTCCTGCATTCCTGCCTAACCACACGAGGTATAAACTTAAACCAGGGCTGAGCTTTGATTTTTGCGTACTAAACTCATCTATTCTCTCTTCTTCTATGTTCTTCTTAGACTCATGAATGACTAACACATTTTTGATCATATAATCAAATATTTTTCTACTATTTGCCTCATTATAAATCACACTGGACAAAAGTCTCTATTGAATCCCTAAAGTGTAAATGTTATTTTAGGAGTTAGAATAAGAGCATAACATGATTATGTCCGAAAGATGTGGAAGGAAACGAATAAAATCAGCAGAAAGATGAAAGAGGTTTGGTGTGATTCAGTGGGGAAAAGAGCGGCGTGTTCTTCCGGACGCGATAATAAAAGCTTTCTGTAAGGGTCACCTTTTGTGCTCTGACATCTTTGAACATGTCCTCTGCTAGGCAACGGTGCTATCATCATCACTATGAATCAACGACACCTTTCCCAAAACAACTGACTCCGCCGTCCGTCCCCATTGCTCTCATTATGAGATCATGATTACAGCCCAAACTGTCCTGGCTTTTAACGAGGAGTTGGGAAAATGACAACGCTTTCTGTTTTTATCCCTGGTATATGCAAAGGATGTGCTCATAAGGATAAAAGAGTTATCTTGATGAGGCTATTTATTGTGCTCTAGCTGCAGAGCTGTATGAAAAATACCCTCGTCATTTTCTCTGTGGATTTGAGGCTTTTCTTTGGAACGGCCAAACAGCACAACCCTGCATTACTTTCCGGGAACTGATGATTATGCAAAAGAAAAATCTTGTGATTGCAAAAATTGCCAGTTACCGGGGGCCTCCATTGCCAGGATAACAAAGTTCTGGATCAGAACTTTTTGTTCAGGTTTCATAAATGACCTTCTCTGTTCTTATCTGCTGTCCTCCAGCAGTGCTGTGTTTTCGTTTTCACTCCTGCCCCGCGGTTCCCAGCTCATTTTCCCTGCCAGCAACTTTCATGCCATAACGAGGTGTTTTGTATTGATTCAGGATGAACTAAATGGTTTTCACGGGAAACTGTTAAACAGCCTTGGACACATAATTACTTAAGAAAAAAGAAAAAGACCTACTGTATTTTCTCGGAAAGAATGGCTCCAAGCTCAACTGTGCCCGTATGGTCAACTGTGTGCATGAAGACAAAAGCCAGCAAAAGTACTTTCACAATAAACTATTTGATTCCTTTATGCCTATTGTGTCTGCTGTGAAATAAATAGCAACTCTGACAGAATGTTTACAGACAGGATGAAAGAGTTTCCATATAAACTTCAAGTGCATATTGAACCACGCTGAGCAGAGCCTGTGTAAATCATTGTTTTTCATACTCAAGACAGGGTTGGGTATTCATGAAAGGCATATGCACTTCATGAGTTCTTAGACTTTGTTTGGTTCCACAGTAACAATTGATTTTATGACTGTGTGTCTGTTGGGGGCCACCCAAGATAACTTGAATGCATTAGTCTTGGACAAATTTGTGCTTTGGTTTTCATGATACTAATCCTAAAGAATCTTATCTGCGGGACAAGGCTGACAGCAATTCTGCTGACCCATCCCTCCCGGTTATGCACCTCCTGATTGAGATTTGTGCGACCCATACTCTACTTCCTCTTCTGATAGCCCTCTTTTGTTTCCTTGGCTCGTGTCTATCATACTTCCTCCACCGCATGATCATGTTTTGATTCAGATCGTTCATGAAGACGAGGGGCTGGCTTATTTTCCAGGAGTATTGCACAAATATGCTGGCTCTCTGCGCTGTATGAAAGGTGCAGAGGTCCGATTTGATGCGGGAACGGTATTATGTTAGGATGAATGAGCGAATGCGGCATATTGCCAGATATTCTTTCCACATTTATTGCAGGAACTCTGTATGAAAGCCGCTATTGTGAGAGACAGAGGGAGCAAGCGAGAGGAGGGGCTGAGCGAATCTCTGTGCTGCATGCAGCTCTACAATGAAATTTGATTTTACCCATCTTAAATAGTAAAAAAATTAACAAAAATCTATATGTGGCAGTGTTACGACCCAGCTCAGTAGGGGAAAGGGAAGCAACATAAACCAGATGTATTTGTTATATTAAACCAATACACCTGATTAGCATATCACTACAAACAGTGACAATAACACACACACAAATGGAGGCAGCCATAACAGGCAGTCAGTTTTGATATTGTTGCGGGCTTCCCCGAATATATCCATGTATGGGAAACATTAATGGGGAATTTCAGATGGACTTTAGCCCTTTTCAAAGTCACTCAAATCCTCAAAACATGTGCCAGGTAACGAGATAATGAATGTTATTCACTTCACCTGTCAGTGGTCAAAATATTCTGGCTGATTGGTGTATATATAGATATTTGTGATAATATAATAATAGCCCTAACATCATTAGTGAGGTTGGCCACTTATGTTGGATGATTTGCAGTTACCAGGGGCCTGTACAACAAAGCAAGTTCCATATTAAATGATCAGGCTAATGGTGCATTCCAGGCAACTGGGAAATTTCCAACCTCTAACTAGAAAAATTACTATGGAACGCCACTTGAAGTCTCAACTTGTGAAATATGTCCCCCGACTTATCGAGTAGCAGCTGAATGACGGCACACAACAATGGCAGCTCTCATGGAAGAAAACATTGTAAATGGTAAACTATAATCTAAAAGGTAACATACAGCATATTGGCAAGAATTTAATTAACACTACAAATACTATCATATAGTAAAACATGTTCTGCATGTAAAGTGATGTAGAAATATGCTGGTTACACTGAAGAAGTCAAACACTATGAAGTATAATCTACAACATTTACTGACTTTTGAAGATTACCACTTCAGTCACTTGTTTTCATTAAAATGGCCATAAGTTTAATTAACACCAAGGACAGTGCTGAGGGTGCGACTGGGTGGTCACAAGAGTTTGTCACAGCCAGCCATATTTCTTGTCACTTTCTGAGTCAGGCACCACCATGCACCTGGAACACTTTGAGGTTGGAAGTCTGAAATTTCAACTCGGACATTTCCCAGTTCCGAGCAGGCTGGAACGAGGCATCACACAACGCTGGTGTGGAGGTGGGCATGGTTTGCATTCAGCTGCAGTAGGGTGAGGTGGCTCAGGTGAGCAGAGCCAGGGAGAGCAATTGTCACAGCTGCTGTTCATTGATAATCACGCTCTCCCTCTAAATGCAGTTGCGTGCTGGACCTCAGATGTCTAGTGCCTGCTGTAACACATGGATATTGAGGACAGCCAGAGTGGCTGTAAGTTCAAGTCTGAGATTATTATTTGTGCAACTGTGTGGAGCCCTGCCCAGAGGAGACCGGTGGGAGCAAGCCAGGAAGTGCGTAGCCGGTCCGGGCAAGGAGTTTAAGTTGGAAATTGTGTGTATGTGTGGCAGCGTGTGCAATAAAGTGTGTTACAACATGCTCCTGAGTGGGAGTCTGTACTAGGGTCACCTATAGCTAGAAGCTTCTGCTGCAGCTGGAAATTGGCTCATTATGGGCCAGTTTTGTATGTCCAATTGCAAATTGCAGCAGAGTGGCATATTTTACAAACAAAGAGCAAACTACAGTATTAGACAAATACGAAGACATTAAACACATAATCTAAGCTAAAATCAACACAGCTGCAGTACCACATGCATGAAGGACAGCTGGTAAAAATCTGTGTCTGTGTGAATATGTATGTTAAGAGGCTGAAGATGTCACTGCCCATTATTAGGGAATGAGGTGATCTGACTAAAATTACATTTGTGTCAAATAAAAGTGTTGCTTAAATGTGTTCTCATATGACCCTTTCAGCCTGATTCTGTCTGCTGCAGCAGCTGTGTGTCTGCGTTTCAACATTAAAAGTGTAAGGGCTGAAAAAGTGATTGTTAAACTCACTTTTAAAAACTTTCCTAACTTCAAAAATCTGATTTCTTTATTTAACACACTCAAATGCTCCAAACATTGTTCCTTATTAAGTCCATAAAGCAAAAAAATGAAAAATCCATTCATGCCATTAGGAGTGCTCAAATAGTGATGAAAGACTGAATCTCAACATTTACTGAAATCTTTTGTAGCGATCTCTTATCTGGAACATAACCTACTCCAGAACAGGTTAACCGTTGCCGATGTACCCTGGTAAGAAATTAACCACCGTCTTTGGACTGAAAAACCGGGGTTAATCCTGAAGTTACTGTACAACGTTAACCTCAAATCCTGCTTTATAGTACAGGCCCCAGGTCTGAGTACTGACTTTAAGTCCTTTTTTTGGTATCATCCTGTAAAGTACCTGTGAAGCACAGAAAACTGGCATTAAGCTTCTGTTCAGATTCATAATGTATAATTTTTCTTTGATCAGATAAATCCTGTGTGATATTTCTATTGATATTATACATAAGTTGCATTATTCTTCCTAATCGGTGTCCATTTTTATGCAGATGATACAATTTTATATGCCCAGAGCTCCAAACAGACCCAGGCTCTGACTTGATGCTTTACAGTTACCACTTCTTTAGCGCAGACATGTTTTAAATCCAGACAAGACAAAGGAAATGATATTCTTTACATCTACCCCTGTCTCTGACTAGGTCCTATGCCATAATTTTAAATGGTACCCATATTACTCTAACTGAGTCATACAAATACTTAGGTATGTGTCTTGACAAACCTTTAATTGTCAATATTCAACATATGGCTCAAAAGTTAAAAATAAATCGAGACTTTGTGTACACATTGAAAAGCCATCAGTCTTTTTCTAACCTCTGAGTTTGTGTTAGAAATATACTTTTTGGTTGAGACTGTGATTTCAGTTCTAACTTGGGTTTGTAGTGAAATTGGAATGAGGATTTGGGCTGAGGAAAACTGTTTCTAAATGAAAATGGATGGGCACAGGTCATACTAAATATTGCTCCATCCATTTTAGGAGGTCAGTGGTCAGGGGACCTTGTTGTAGTTATTGTAGGGTAAATTTTAGGGTCAAGGTGAAGTTTCGATATCAGGATATTTATATTTATTTAGTAGGAGTCTAATAAAGGGTTAGAGTTATAGATCGAAGCAGAGATGTTATCAGGGTTCAGAGGTCAGACAGCTTCTTCTCGGATTGAGACATTCTGATGGATAAGGGTTTAGTGAGGAAATGTAGTGTGTAGAAGATCTTCACAAGAATAGAAGTATGAAGTACATGTCTGAGAGTCTGAAGATGAAACAAGAGGCTCAATCTCTTCCTCAGTCTCGCACACACTCATACACACTTGTATCAATGTTGTCCCAGACAGTCGCTGTTGCAGAATGACTCTCTTCGCTTGAAATTGCCTTTTTACTGCTCTGTGTTGTCTAGGACATCAAGTCCTCAGGCTGCACTGTTCATCAGCAAAGCTTTTCTGTGAGGATGCATGGAGGACAAAACTTCAACCATACAGTATGATTGAAGTATTTTCTCATCATATTTCAACCTCCTCCTGCATAGATCATATATTTGTTAGTGTTCTGTTTAGCATAAAGCAAATTTTACTACCTAGTAATAACATGTTGTCTGTACCTGGATAGATTACCTGAAAGGTTTTAAAACTGTGCAGTGCGGGAGAGTTGAAGGGGGGTGGCGTGGAGGGAGAGAAGTGAGGCAAAAATACTGTTTGGAGTGAAAAAGGTGTACCCTGGTATTCTAAACAGCAGGAAGTTTGTCCTGCAGATTTGGCCACCTATCATCTGTCAGCAGTTTGAGCAGCAGTAATTACGAAACTTTAAAACCCTTGGCGCCCAATTGCCGCAGTTTGCATAAAACATAATACTCTTTCAAAGTCATACCTCAGTCAAATCTGAACACGCAGACATGACATATTTTTAGATTCAGTGTGACTTATACTGTGAGAGGTTACTGTTATCTTTGATGTTTATTGCAAATAAATGTCAATATATCTGTCAAAGTCTTAGAGAAAAGGGGCGCAGAATACTTTCAGGGCTTACCGACGTACCAATGTTGCTAACCTTGTCGGCTATGATAACACTTTTCACCTCGTTGTCTGTTCAGGCAAAAAAAAAGGCTGGACATGTGGGCTACAGCTGAATCTCTCCAGTGTTTTCTGTAACGCTAGCCATCTTAATGCAGGCTGCTTTTTTCACCGGTCAGCCTAGCAGTGGTGGCAGCACTAACGCTGTGTCAGAGTCCATTATAGATTTGTTTGAATTTTCTTCCTACTAAAAAAACCCAGCTGTGTTATTCAGTGTTTCAGAATCTCTTTTCTTAACCTTTGAACTCTCTAGGAAAACCCCATTACCCCATGTTGGTGTGTTCCACAAGCTCACCAGCATTATTTCTCTCCTGTCTTTTGTCCTTCACACAGGGGCCTAATATCCTTGAATTCTAGTGACACCTACTACCTGGAGCCAATCAGCGATCTAGATCCTCTCCACCATTCACTGTTCAGTGCAGAGGAACTGCCAATTCAAGGTGGAAACTGCGGTCATGGCCATCACACCACACAGTCCAACCACATCTCCGACCTGCTCCGACCATTTCATTCAAGAGTGAGTCCAAACACAGTGACAACGCTCATTTACTACAAAACATGGTTAGAATGTACTTGGTTGCTTTCCTCATGTAAAGATTAGTAGTGTGACAATGTGAGAATTTATGCTTCAACAACAACTTTAAAGGAACAGTCAACTATTTTTGAAAATAAACCTGTTTTCTGTCTTGGTCAAACACACATGAGAAGATCAATAACAATTTAATCTAATTGCATCCAAAGAGAAACAAGTGGATTTTTAGTCTATTCAAAAAAATTAGTGCATTGATTGTTCACAGGGGCCGATGTGACGGCTCCCTGCGCGTTTTAGATGCAATGCAGTGCTTATTCAAAATGTGCGTCTTACATATATGTCCCGCCCCTTACAACGTCCCCCAAACGCGGCACTGCACTCCCTTAGTTCCGCAGCAACACACCTAACACGTGTGAAGTCGATTGGAAGAAAAGTTCTTTACATAATAGAAATACAGACAGACACACAGAGATTCCTGCCTTTTAATAGAGAGATGATTACCTCTACAAGAAGTGCTTAAAGTAGACATTTGCTTAAGATAGTATTGGCGGTTGGCATCATGGTTGGCATCCATAAATGCTGCATCACAACCATCTACTAGAAAGGCTTGCTCGTCCCTGCACGTGAATTTTTTGTGTAACACAAAGGGAAAAACATTCTGACAACGATCATCGGGATAGGCGGAGTTTCACAACATCGAAAAAGGCTAAATTGAAATACAAATGGTGAGGCAATTTGTAAATTACCTGCACATATACAAATCAATATTTACTAATACAAATCACTCTGTTTATTTGTATATTATGTTTTATAAACATGAGTCACGTGACAGTTTACGAGGCACACATCTGTGGATTTTGAGGAAAACGGCACGGTAGAAGATTCTCAGTATCCTAAGTATCCACACAAATAGGTGGAGATTCAAAAATATATTGAACAAATGATGATATTCAAGTTTTAATTGCAGATATGGATCCAGATTTAAAGAAACAATCACTCTACGTGTTTGTGTTTTACGTTGTGACTGTTTGATTCCCATACACTTCCTTGTCATAATGAGTTAAGTGCCAACACAGGTACAAGGGATTTGGACCCAAAATGCAGTACGTGAGGCAGAACAGATTTAGCTAGTGATTTATTTTTGCCACTGATTAAACTTACAGCGGAGGAAACAGGTTGTCCAGGGAACAAGAAAACTCAAAGATTAATCTTAAAAAATCAAGCCGAGTCTTAAGGCTACAGCTCTGGTAACAACTTTGAGAAGTTTACATAGCATGTGCCTCTTTTAATGGCCGCTGTATGTCTCTGTATAATGACATCGCTAAACCCCACAGTGGCCCAGGAAGAGAGAAAACATGCCAAACAAACTTCTATTCAAACTCAAGTTAATTTTTTTCTCTTGTTTTGTTTTTGTGTATGTTTTGTGTTTGTACTGAAAACATTTCTAAAGTGAAACTGTGCCTTTAAGTGCGAAGTAGAGGATAAAGGTGAATGCCACAACACAGCAGTGTGCTACACTTTAATTACCGTAAAACTTCAATTAATAGCCGAATCCCAAATAAAAAACCTGGCCTGGTTTCAGAACACATTTTGCCAAACGCCTGGTCTGGTGGATGTATAAAACCTCTTAAATCCCGCTGGGTCGCCCACTTTAGCTGCTTCTAAGCTGCTAAGATTGTTAATACAGATATTAATGTTTAACGTTCCATGATCAATATGTCAGCAAGGACATGCTACTTATCGTTAGATCAGTTAGACTCTCCACAATTCAATCGTTGAGTTCATTTAACAGAAACAACGAGCCAAAGTCTAATTCATATAGATTTATCGGTGTAACCTGCATGGTACAAGAGATGGGAGGAAAACAGTGCCAACTCCTGTTACCTTTGAAGCGCTCGTCAAGTCCGAATGTGTCCCCACCTTGTTTATTTATATACCGTTAGTTCTTTAGGAATCACCGATCAAAAGAATTAAAAAAAAATAATGAAGCTGCTCAATGTCTGATTATACATCATACATAGAACATACATAGAAGTACATAAGCCATCTGTCGGAACTATGATGACGAAATGAGTGAAGTGCATTTTATATTATTTGATCATTTTAATTTACAGTTTTTAATAAACAGTAATATTCTGTTTCACAGTAGCCTGTTTCAATATTGTGTAAAAGGAATTAAAGGCCTGTCCCATATGGACGCCTGTTCCAAATATAGGCGATTTTAGCAAATAAAAACCCTGGCTATTAATCAACGTTTAACGGTATGCTAACAAAAGCTAACATTAGCAACCAGAAGCTACTGGTCATACCAGACCAAGTATGGCTGTAGCCTTTTCCAAATGTTACACAGCTTGTCTTTAAACCAAACAGATAAGACAACTCTAGTTTTACTGCAGGATAGAAACAAAACTGAGTGAAGCCTGCAAGGTAGTTCAAGTAGACAGCTCAAGTCTACGCTACATTCACATTGCATCACCCCTCAAATGCCCTATTAGCTCTTCATCAGCTTCAGGTTCACGTTATTTGTCCGTAGGTAAATTTGTGTTGCAGTGGACAAATCACCTTTTCACAAACAAAAAACAATGAACACTAGGCAGTAGATAAAACATATTAAAAGGAAAAGCAGTCAAACGATAAAATAAATAAGTGTTTTTCTACATCATTAGTGCATCTTGTTCCTTTGAGTGATGGCTTCCGGAACAATGTTGTTTATCTAGCGCTTTGTTCTGCACTTTAGGACTTAAAAGCGACATCTAGAAGGATGAAGCTGAAATTCGTCGTCATTTTTAAATGGAGCCAGTTATCCGCTGTCTGTCTGACTCACCAATCAGCCTACTACACCATTATTTGGTTCGGAGAGTTTCTATTTTTTAAGGGTAGGTTTCCAAACCATGCCACCAAAGAAAAATATAAAATTGGTTCAGTATAATCAAAAATAAGGTCAGCGTGGTTTTGTTGATATTAAAATAGGACAGCTTCCTTAAACTAAACAATTGCTGGTGCCCTTTTTTGCACACAGCCTCTCAATTTTCATCAAAGTTCAGTTTTGAGTCAATAATCGTCCCCAGATATTTGTGAGATTGGACACATTCTACTGTCTGACCTTTAATGGATGTGACTTCATGGGGCATCATCCTTTTCCCCTGTTTATTTATCTTCCTTCCTCCTGCACATACCCGTTGGTTCTCCCCTTCCACTGCGCTGCCACCCATTATTCCTTGGTTGTTACGCAGAAATGCCAGCCACAGCAGACTCCAGACTGAATCCCAAGGCTTTTGCCATTATTTGCCTCTCCAATAAACAATGAGATGTGTTAATGCGTTAGTGTGGATATGTGTGTGTGCTGAGCTCCACAGGCTGCCATCACAGCGCCACAGATTCCTAGCTGAGGCAGCAGTCTCCCTGCATGTAAATCAGTGAGTTTTAATTACAGCAGAGCCTTTCCCTAATGGCTGTAATCAAGTGTTATGAGGGTGGAAGCTTAATGATGGAGAGATATAAGGATTCGTGAAGCTTTGTAAAGATAACAGCATGGACGGCTGGCAGGCTGCTCACACATATTAGCCTTTTTACCTCTTTACGTACAACTTTCAGTCTGTGTAGTTGCAAGATTTTACCCAGTTTTATTAGGTCAAATAATCAGGTCTAGTTTCTGATTTGGTTTTGCAATCCAATACTGACCCACCTACCTGCATCAATATTTTAAATTCCATATTTTTATATTCAGCATTTCCTCCAGAATTGTTTTCTTGTTAGTGTGGAACAATAACATTGTTGGAAAATAACATTAAACACACTAACACTGAAATGTTAGTGTGTTTAATGTTATTTTCTTGTTTGATTGCATTTTAATTGAACTTAAATGTATTTTATTCTTGTCATTGTGTATATCCCAAAGTCTTTTGAATCTGTCTGGCTGCGTATTGTGTATGCTTTTGCTATAATATTGAATGGGTACTACTTGAGAAGTTGAGTGGTTGACTCTAATGAATTCAGTCCTCGCTTTCCTTTTTGGATGCTCAGATTAACATACATTTTGGACACCTGTCAGCCAACAACAATTCAGAATTCTCAGCGGCCGTGACATGTTACACTATATCTTTTAAGTACCCTGATTTGGAGGCATAATAAGTGTGAAGAGAGGAGTCTAATAAACTTGCTTCTAAGACTTGCTTATATCAGTCACTTTTAGTTTTAAGGACTCCGCGATGACGTTAGCAGTGCTTAGCAACAAAAAATATGCAACGTCCGGTTGCACTTTCAAAATAAAACGATAGAGTTTCAAAACATCACCATTTTGAAACAGGACGTTAGTGAAGCGTTGCAGTTTGGTTAGGTTTAGGCACAAGAACTACTCAGGATCAGGGAAAGATCACGGCATGGGTTAAAATAAGTGTTACTTATGTCACTTCCAAAACTAACGCAATTTACGTAACTTGCCTAACCTAAATAAAAATAGGTTGACTTTTTGTTTCAAACGGGTCACGAACACCACTCTCATGGTTCAAAGTCCAGGTTCTGGCCCTCTATCACCTCCTTACTCAGTTTTTTGTGTTAAATATCATACACCGACCTTTACTGTCAAAACCTGACATGACGGGGCTTCCCCCACTGCTTTGAACTATGTCGCTATAGGGATCCCCAGTGCGTTACACACTGACGCCAATGGGTCTTGATCATGCGTCCATATGTGACAAGTCGGGGAGTTGGTTTAATTCCATGACCTTAGACTAACTGACCATAACAGACTTATGTCAAACACAACATACTGTTGGTGCCAGTCTAACAGAAAAGACATGCAGATAACATGTGTTACTATGGCAGCAACAACAACTACAACAGTATTTTCACTGTGTCATAAATGAAGAAGGCTGTTGTGCATCATGTGTGGACAACGTGGGTAGTCAATGCCATTGCCTGTCTCACAACACAGAACATTGATGTGAGCATTTTGGTGTGGACATTATGTGAGTTTTACAGGAAGCTACTGTATCTCTGTTAGCATCTTTTATCTATCATCTCTTATCAGATATCGACTTTTGAACAGCTGCACTGACATCGCTGGTCATAAAGTGCTTTGAGTGTCTAGTGAAGAGGCACATTGTATCCAAAATACAGCACCTCAACGACCCCCTGCAATTTACCTATTAGGCCTCCAGGGGGGTTGAAGATGCCATTCTGACACTATTGCACTTATTGCACACTCACCTTGAGAAACCAAAGACCCATGCCAAGATTTTATTTGTGGACTTTCCCTCGGCTTTTAATACCATTCTACCTAGTATCTTAGCAGATAGATTGGTCTCAGAATTTTCTCTTGAGCCTAGCTTGATTTAATGGATTGTTGATTTTCTGTGGAATCCAGCAAGTCAGAGCAGGAACTTCTCTCTCTGCCAAAATGACCACTTGCACAGGCTCTCCCCAGGGATGTGTTTTATCTCCATTATTCTTTGTTTTATATACCAACTCTTGCACCAGCACTTTCCCAAACAGGTACTTTACTAAGTATGCAGATGATACTGCCTTGATGAGCCTACTCTATGATGAGGAGGAGCATGGGCCAGTTCTTCAAGCCTCCTTCTAAACACCACCAAAACAAAGAAATGTCCATTGATTTTAGAACAGTGCAATCATCAAATTCTACTCTTCAACGTAAAGCCTATACAATCTGTTACAAATTACAAATACCTAGGCATTGTGCTCGACCATAAGCTCAAATGGGATCTGTGGTCTGACCTCAGAAACACAAAGACACAAAAAAGAATGTACTTGAAACTTTTGCCTTTTAATGTCCACACCAAAATGCTTCAGATGTTTTTCTTTTATTGAAAGTGTTTTGGCTTTTTGAATCATTTGCTAGTTTGGTAATGCTACTGAGGCACAGAAAAGGTCTCTAAGAAAAACAGTAACAATGCCCAGAAAGAATGAGGAACAAGACAAAAAACATTGTGGGAGACAAGAGGCACCCTCTTGCCCCTTTATTCGAACTGCTGCCATGATAGTGCCTCACTGTATTTACCAAAAATAGATCCAAATCTTCATTTGTGCCTCAAGCAATTATGTTTTTAAACAGGTAAGGCACATATATAGCCAAATAGGCAGGATGCTCAGGGCTGGGCTGGGTAGTAAGGTGTGGGGTATGGGAAAGTATGTGTTATATGTATTAGTTGTGTGTTTACCAGTATGTTTGAAGGTTCTCTCTGTGGCGTATGATGTAAAGCCTACTTGATTGTTCTGCAAACAAATTTCCCTACAGGGTCAAATAAAGAGATGATTGACTGATAATCCTAAAGTCGTTTTAGAAATACATTTTATATTTAATATGTAGTATTATATAATATAGTATAGTACAGCACAGTTTAGTTTGCTATAATATAGTATAATGTATGATATAGCAAAACAAGAAGACTGATGTCCCGTGCATAACCATGTCTTTGTCTTTACTGTCAGGTAAAAAGGAACACCTGGGGTACAACCAAGTACATGGAGCTCTACATAGTGGCTGACAACACGCTGGTAAGCTGACAGCAACTCTCCACCTACCCTACCGCTCCACAGCAGAGTAGTCCTGTGGAGTGTGGGTGCCACATTTATCCACGGACATCACGCAGCCATCAAATGACACCAGGATGGAAACAATTATCTCATTCCGGCTAATGTAGCTCTTTCGCACTGAAAGCTGTGTGCTGAAATGGCGAAGCAAAAGCATGTGGAGAAGTGGCGGAAGGATTTGTCTGCTTAATGAGATGGCATACTGAGGTGAAATCTAAAGGTGGATGGGCTTTTAGATAGACACTAAGCTGCAGTGATGAGATACTATATTTTCATAAAAGTCTGTTTAGGGTGCTGTCTGCTACATTAATGCCATGGTAACAGCACATGGTGACCAATAAGAGTCTGGGGCTCTCCTTCTGTAATTGGTATAATTATGATGATGGACCGGGGGTAGCAGTGGTAAAGCAGGACTGGATGGGTTATAGTCTTGTTTTCCTGAGTCATTAGTCCCTGCAGGGAACTTTAGAAAGAATTGTCTCTTAAAAATCCTTTATTTTTCTGAGTGCTGACCCTTTTCATGCAGCTAATACTCCCCCATCCTCCCTGTCCCGCAGTTTAAACGGCAGAATAAGGACTACGAAAAGACCAAAACGAGGATAATGGAAATTGCCAATTATGTGGATAAGGTAAGGCTGATAGATTGTCTACTGTGAGCTTCAACAAGCTATATAGATAGATATATATAGATACAGGTTTTGTCGCAAATCTGGATGTCAACTATTACTAAAAAGAGTACACAAATATCTACTCTTGTATGAAGTGTCATCAGGATTTAATCAATTGTGTCCTTCACCAGCCCTTAAGGGGAGATTGGGGAGAAATTGCCGTGTGTGACCAGACTGTGTTATGGGAGCTTCTGACGTGATTGTGGACAAACCAGTGTTTGTGGTACATATTAGTTGCTGTTTTTTTGTGTGTCCAGTTCTACAGAGCTCTGAACATCCGTGTGCCTCTGATTGGCCTGGAGGTTTGGACCGACAGGGACCAGTGTATCGTCACTGAGGAGCCAAACGCCACCCTCTGGTCCTTCCTCCAGTGGAGACAGAAGCTGAAATCTCGCAAGAAACACGACAACGCCCAGCTGCTGACGTGAGCTACGGACACATACACCCGCACACACAGTTACACCTAAGCTACACCAGCCATGTAGAAAAACAGTACATTTGTTCTGGTTATCTGTCCTATCAGACAGACATGACATGTTTGATTTATCCATATCACATCTGCGTTTGACAAAATAGATACCAAGATAAAGCCTGCAACTTAATACTTAAGAGTTACTTTAATACTCGAGCCTCATCAGAGCCAAAGTAGCTCATTGTAAAATAAATGTAACCCTAACCAAACTACAGATCGATCCGAACCTTGAGTTTTGTGATCCGTTGCATCACAAGTGAAGTAGCATTGATCACTCTGAAGGGGGGATAAATTTCATCCCCACCGGGGATAGAAATAATTCAGCAGAGACAGGGATGTATGAACCAGAAAGGGGGATTAATCCCATGCTTCCCCCCGGGCAAACTGCACCCTGCTATATACTAGAATTTACTATAAAATAATGTATAAAATGACAATATGGAAACACTGTGATAATGTGAAAGGTGTCACTCGTAGTGATGAACCTACAGAGACTTATCAGCTGCCTTGTGTTGCTGCATTTTGTAGCATGTTACTGCCACCTGTGGATCAGTTGAATAGATAGAAAATAAATCCCTGTAATCGATGTGTGGAAAAATGACTGGACATTGGGTGTGATGTCACATTGGTGAGAGCAAGCTAGGTCGTGTTTAACAACATTAAATATATACATACGCAAAACTAGAAGTCATCATCTGATACTGACAAAAATAATACTTACAACAGTAACTAGTGTGCAAGGATCACTTTGGTAGATCTACTTTACTGTCTTCTGCTACAGAGAGAGAATGTAGCTGAGTAAGACATCAACTGAGAGACAGAAACAGAGAGAAACGGCAGACGGGAGGTTTCCTGCACAACAACCCTTTTTTCATTCCAGATTCAGCTGTGAACTTCCCTCTCTTCTGAAATGTAAGCTAGAGCTAGCGCACACAAAAAAGCCTGACTGACTATATGATGCCTGCTACTACTGCAAAGTGTGCTGCGGCAGGGTCAGGGAAACCAACTCCCTTATGTGATGTCATTGTGTGCAAAGGGGACTTTTCTTTTTACGTCAGGATTTCTATGAATCCTTAAGTATAAAATCACCAAAAAAATCAGTCTACAAGTTGCTCTTTAAAATGCAACGCACCAGCAGCACTGAGGCTGAACACATGCATTGCTGAAAGTGACAGGGGACCAACACCAGTGCTCGGCTTAGTTTAAGAACAAGGTACAAGGTTGTTTATTAGTCATCATACTGCACAAGGCTGCATAACGAAACAAAAAATTGTAGTTCTTTCCTGCTACACGCACACAACATTTAATTAAGTGTAGGCCTATATTAAAATATGGTAACATATAAAATAAAATAAATCAATATAATTATTTTTATAACTATATATAGCCTACATACACGTATCCACCCTGAACATTCAACAGTACATTTTTTGAATTTGTATCTGGGGCTAATGTAAACAGCAGCAACCTTTACGTTAAACAGTCTGACATCTGGTCTTGACTGTGTTTGAGCAACGTCAAGACCATCTCATCTTGCCAGAGTCTTACACTGACAGCTCGGAACATGGACCTGTCGAGTGCTTGATCCAGGATGTTGATAGGGCAGGTCTCTGTAACGACGTGGGCACAACGGTCTCTGAATTCCGTTGCTTGGTCAACATGAGACCCATTTTGTTCAGACCAGATCTTTAGGAGCAGAATTAAGTCCAAGCTGGGCCAGCATGGCTCCTCTCCTGGCTCTCTGTCCTCTCCTCTGAGCGATCACAGCGCCCGCTGTGTTGCCTGGTCCCGGTTGTTTGGGCCGGGTGGATTGTGGTCTGCTGCTCTTTAATCAAAAACCCCATCTTCATCTTCAATGACTGTACTCATGTCAGAGGCCGGAAGAAACAGATAAAAAACAAAAGTGTAGCGAAGTTTGAAGGCGCTACTGGTTGCTGCTTTTTTTCTTATCTTTTTTTTTTAAGTATTTAATAAAGAATAAGAATTTTGTGATCACACGTGAGATACAGACTGGGAATATTGTCCTGCTGTATATGTAGCACATGATCTAATCCTTTTTTTCCATTAAAGAAAAAAATAAAGTAGTGCGCCAGTGTTTTTTTCTTTTACTTATGTTGCATGCCACTCTAGTAAAGTTTTTGGCTACTCTGCTCACCTCTGACACCCATTCAGTATTGACCTGTCATTCCTCCATTGACATTCACCTCAGGAGGAGCTAATCAGTTGAAATTAGCTGCTTTAGCTTTTGTTTGTGTGCCGACTCTCTGCCCTCCTGATGTTAATACATGGGCTCATAATCATCACTGTGCCTCAGCTAATAAAAAAGATGATTAACTCCACCCCCTCCCACATACACCTCCTATCCCCCTGATGAGCTTCTGTGTAGCTCTAATGACATAAAAACACACCCAGCTTTGGGTCAGATAATTTCACATTTTGTTAGTGTATAAATTGACGAATGAGTAGTTAATCAGAGATTAAATTAAGCTAAAGATCTCACTTCAGTTGGCTGTAATTGGCCAAACAACTCAGCATGCCAGCAGTAGCAGTATCGCAGCTTGACTGTCTGCGTACAAACACTGTGAGACACACACACACACGTACATTCGTCCATAAGCAGTAAATTGTTGGCCCCTCTTGCTCCATAATTAACTGTGCTGACACCAAAGGGCCTGTTTTGTTGTGATTCATCATACGGGGCTTGATTTTGTTTTTGGATGCTAAGTGACAACTGCCAGGGGACCACGTGGTGGATTATGGGTTCCCCGCACGCCCTCGTTCACATCTGACAGGGTTGTCATGTCTGCCTCTGTACACCACTGTTTCATCTGCAATCAATGCGCATCCACTGTGGGGTCTGTCAGTGAAGAGGGAGGAGATTGAGGTTAACTGATTTTCCGTTATGTGTGCGTGTGTGTTTGTGTGGCTCTGATAGTGGTGTGATTTTCAAGGGGACCACTATCGGGATGGCACCGCTGGAGGGGATGTGCAGCCTAGAAAACTCTGGAGGCATCAATGTGGTACGTGGGAATACATTTCTCCTCCTTTCTTCCACTCTCTATCATTTCCTCTCCCTGCTCTGTTGTCTTTTCACTCAGAAAAAAAAACCTCCCACTTTTCCCCTCAATCTTTTCTCCCAGCTTGAATTTCTCTTCTATTGATTGTCAAGGCTTTTGTGTGCGCAGAACATCCAAAATATAGTCATTTGGTCATCACTTCTACCTTTTGAATTAGGATTTCCTTTAGGGTTCAAATCAAAATTAGGAATGATCAAGATTATTTTAAAGATGATTGTGTGGTGGTGAGAGGTTCTTGCTTCACTAATCAATATTTTTGAAGGATCAAGTGACTATGTGTTGAACCCACAGACAATTATTAACCCGATTTGTTCTAATATGCCTTTTTGGCTCTTGTGAATGTGCAATTAACTCGCTACTAGTTACTCTGTTTTTAAGTCCACTCTTTTAAACTTAAAGTGCCCTGTCTTGCACCCGGTGCAAAGCGCAGCGCGAGTGTCATTGAGAGTTTCCAACCGACATAGTTGTCATTTGTAAGCGCCGATCTGTGCGCCCATGCAAGTGTTGGCCTTAAAATGAGGTGTGCCCAGGCAAATTGTCGGCACATTGCTATCTTGAAGCAGGAGGAAGTGATTGCGTCTAAAGTCAACGGCGCAGTACTTGACTGTTATGTTGACTTGTTATTGTAGAGGCGCATTACTCTGATGGTGAGAGAGAGACAGCAGCGTAACTTCATTCATTATTTAAATCTCTTGGCACTCCGACAGGATGGATCAGGATCTAATGTTAATTCATGTTCTTCTACTCATCCACAAGGTCTCACACACAGACCAGGTTCATACAGTGAAACTGTTTGGAGTAAATTATTTCAGAAGTTAAAGTTGAATTCTGTCCTCTCCTATCAAGTTTAAAACGTTTTTGTTTTGCTGCTCAAACACTCCACAATATTTGCTGTGACGCACAGTGAATGCCATCAGCCTCTCTGAATATGAAAATCGTTAAAGAAAACATAAAATAAAGAAACCACTGGAAGAGAGAGAGATGTGACCCAAGATCTGTTCATCCAGCCAGTGAGGATCCAGATGTTTCACAGAGTTACCAGACTGGAGTTCAGACACTTCACTGATATGACACAGAGCTGCAGAGGAACATTAGGCTTCATGATCAGAGACAGTTTTTATGTCACGTGTGCACTTCTGTCAGCATCCCCCCTCTGCTGCGAGTCTGTCTTTCAATCAGTCAATTATAATGGAAACACACCAAGTAACAAGTGAACCTGGCTTTTAAAGGGGATGGGAGATGACACTGATTGGTGTATTATATTACGCCAGTAACCCATGACTAATTCAAAAATTAAGTACAACCCTTTTGAGCTTTGCACCTGGAGCACTGACCATTTTTTCCGCTGGCAAACTAGAAAAACTGGAGCTGGAAAGGCCCCCCAAACGAGATTGCACCACACGCTTCACGCCGTGCGCTTAGAGCGTTAAAATAGGACCCAAAGAGTCGTACTTAAAGGGTCATTTTTTTAAAGGTATTTTTTAACAGTTTTTATGAAGGTACTCTGGTGGCTTGGCGAGATAGACGGGTTTCTGTGCAACATCATCACTGAGATGCGTGCGGTCAGAAAGCAGCACTCTGTCTGCGCGGTGGATCAGTTTATACGGCACATCTAGTAGGCATACCCGTGCGGCATGACATCACTTTGTTGCAGAGACGCTATTGGTTATATGCCGGCAAAGTAGAACACGGAAGCAGCTTTAAGCGGAAGGCGCGAGTATGTCTGCGGTCTGGAGGTATTACAAAGTTGATGACACAACTTACTACTGTGATGACAGCAAGAGTTAGAAGTGCACCTCCCAAAAGCACCTTACTGGCTTTGCAAACACTGTGGCACTTTTGTTTTTGTATTTCATTACATGCCTGCAGGGTATTTTAAGTTGAGGTCTATTTGTTTTTATCTTGGACTTTTTTTATATTTACTGTTGCACTAAAGTCCAAAAGTGAAGAATATTTGTTTTTTATTACTTGATTGTTGAAGCTACCTCACAGACGTGCTCTGTTTGTTAACAGAGTTGCTGAATGTTAAAATAAGGTGAATTAAATAAAAAATAAGGAACATCCTGGATCTGTT
>JAPMOB010234090.1:113-23412 GCA_029875015.1 Lepomis gibbosus
CAACTTTGAGAATAGATTAACGGCGATATTTTTTTTGTCGCCCGATAAGAGTCTCGCGTTAACGCAGCCGTTAACGCCGAAAACGGCCCACCACTATTATCAATACAATATTATTATGTCACATACAAGGGTGGATTACTGGCAGGCAGTTGCCCACTTTTACTGTGTGTGAGTTGGTTTAAGGTAACTTGATTAATTTCACTAAAGTACAATATCTACTATGGTGTGTTCTGCAGTATTACCTAATGAGCCCTATCTTGCTGAGGTGCCCTGTGTCAAAATCTAGTTTTAAGACCTTTATCGCTATTTGTATTGTACATGAGATGCTGTGTAGAGTGCCTAAGTCCCTCGCTTCCACCCCATAGGACCTTATTTCGGAAAAAATATATACGGTAGTCAATGGCAAATTTTTTATCCCTGTGCCCTGAATTACACATATGTCAGTTTAAAAAATGAAGTTGCAGTTTGTCGTAAAACAGTAAAGTAACATTTAGTTTTGTGGGAAAAACGTTCAATGAAACATCTCTCATCTTGCACAATACACAGTGGCAACACAATAGCTAGCGTTCATTCTACAAGCTAGGTAAATTAGCTGTTCTGTTCCCGCTGAAATGTATCTCATCCAGTGGCGGCTCCTGCCAAATCTCGCAGAGGGTGAGGGGGGCAGTTGTTGCAATGATGGCTAAGGTGACCATGGTCTAAGACAGCCATAAGACAAGGATTGTTCCTTAGTCTACAAACTGTACAGTATTTGTGAACAGCTTACCGTTACGTCCTCAAGTTCATTGCCAATGTCTACAATGAATGAACATTCGATAGTGATAAACTACAGATAGGTTGCCATTTATCAGTTCACCCTCAAAGACCTTTGGATGTAAAGGGCAACTACTTTAGCATTAATGAAAAAAAGTTTACTCTCACAATCATCTGATTCTGTTACATTAATTTTACAACAAATCCAGAACAATGCGCAGTGGCACTGGGGCTGATAGTGTGCAATGAATAAAACTATTTACAGTTCATTCTGCACTGCAGCTAAGGGACAGGCTGGAGTGGAAAACAAGCTTCTCTGACTCAAGTAATACAGTAATGTAATAATGTCACATATACGGTATATGAAGGTGGCTCAAACATAGCTAATCTTCAATGTTTAATGAGGTACAGAGGAGCCTAGAATCTGTTTTCATTTTTACACACATTACACAAGACTAATATGGTCTGCAGAGAGTTGTAAAACAATCTTGAATGTTCTCCACTTGTTAACCTCTAGTTACACAGTAATATAAATGGTGTGGGCTGGATTAGAAGTATCAACTGTTATCCCATGCTCCATAATCACATTGTAATAGTGAGCTATGGGCTGTTCTCCCATTCTCACTCTGTATTTCCATATAAACAAGAAGGCATTCAGGGAAATATAAAAGTAATTAATTTAATGTTTTGGGTTATTTCCTGTGTTGCTCTCTTCTTCTTCTCTGTCTTTTTTTCCTCCTCTGACGAAGATGCAAGTGATGGCCACATTATGTTACCTCTTCTTTCTTCTGTGGTTTATGGCATAAAAGAAAAAACAACACAAACAGAAAAACAGAAAAGAACTATTATTGGTAAATGCTGTAAAGGTAAATTGACTCCACTCCCATCCTAAAACGGCTTGATAACAATCACAGTTAACATTAGCATAAAATCCAGCATAATAATAACTATCAAGATTTGGGTTTTTTATTTTTTATATTCACAATTATTAGCTCTATGGCATTTCATGCTGCATAAGTTAGCCTAGCGTCTAGTGGACTTTTCCTCTCCTCATAGCTTAACAAATAACATATCATTTGTACTATATCTTACCTCCGGTTAAGTCACTCCACACCACTGCGGTTGAATTTTCAGCCTGAACTTACGTTTTGTTGAAACAGCAGCTCACAGTAGTGAGAGTAACAGGCTGGTGGACTACTGAGTCATTTTCAGTGTAGCTCTGCTGCTGAGCGCATGACGGGTGCAAGCCCTCCCGGAAGCTATAAAGATTGGATCGCAGCACCCGCAAATAAAAAAAAATCCTTAAAAAAAGTTTATGAAAGTGATCTGGGTGATTTTCAACCAAACTGAAATCGAAATGGGCGGGTCTCCACAAAACAGGACTTGATAATAATTAGACAACGGTATTCAGTGGCAAACTGTCTGTCAAAAACAGTCACACCTAACTAATATTGTGGTAGAAAGGGTGAGAAAAATCTCCTGCCTTTCCCAGTTTGGTGGTGTGTCGCCTGATCACCCTAATGAACAAACAGCCCCTGATCTAATCTGATGTGTTTAATCCAGCCATAATTGGTCTTTTTATCACATGATCTTCATACATATTGTTTTCCAAAGTAAGGTGCCATGGTGGTCCAACGGAAGGGGAGCGAAGCTCTCCTATTTGCAGTAGGAATGTCATCACAGACATCATATTCATCAAACTCATCAAACTCTTGTATATGGCAAAATCCAGAAAGATTTACCTGACGTGGATCAGCTTAATCAGCATTGTGTGAACTCATTTGGCAAGGGTTTGAATGTAACAGATGTTTATTTATATGTAAAAGTCCTGCACTGTAGCTTTAGCAACACACACCCTTGGGACAACCCAGCCACCATTGTTATCTAACGTTATGTTGGTCTGATCGGCCCCTGGAGATCCTTATGCTTTAGGTGTTCGCTTCATATTCACAGTTTGCCCAGTTACCTAGCTACAAGTGTTTTAAATATACTCACCCATTTCATACCTAACCATAAAGCTTGCAAGTTATGGAACAACAGTAAGAGAAAGGACATTTCTTCCACAAGTTTGTCCTCAAGACAAGCCCTTCTCTGCTGTCATGGTGCCATGTTGCCTTGGGGGAAGCGTTGTCAACGCCACAGATTACATAAAGGACCATAACATTATTGGCCGAGGCCTTACTCTGAATAATGTGCATTGATACATATCTGTAGCTATTTTTAGGCATAAGTAAAGTTGGTGGCAGAGATGTGCAAAGATCAAAGCCATGCGGAAAACAAAATGCAGCAAAGTAGATAGTTACCAAACACTGATTTAATCAATGCACAATTTCAGATATTATGTGCTCATAAAAATGCATTCAACATGTTTGTTTGGCATCAAGGATTCACCTGAAGACTGAACGTTAACTACGTTTGATTGTCTACTATAAAAGAGGGCACCTTAAACAAAATATAAAACCTTTATTAAACAAGGCATAGCTTAACTAATATGATTTCTGTTGGAAGAAGACTTGTAACATCAACTCTCAACGGGGAATACATAGTTTATTTTAAAGACAACAATTTATACACTAAAGTTGCAAAAGGTGAGAGCAAGGGGAGATGGAAAGTGAGAAGGAATAAGACTGACAAGCAAAGTCAAAAAACAAGCAAAACAAATACTAGTGGGAGGGAAAACAAAAAACACCCTTGGAACATTGAGGAATTTGGGCAAAGTGACAGTGTGAGTACCTTGGGAATGTGCAACAACCTGTGAGTTGAATGACATGTCTCACTTTGACACTGCAATAAAATGAAAGTGCGCAGGGCATGCGAGGATGAAGTTTTAGTCCTGAGACAGGGAACAGCAGAAATCCATTTCTCTAATGGTTGTGGCATGTCTAGCTGTCCCTCCTCTGTGGCTGACAGATGGTTCTGTCCCACAGGCTCCGGTGCCATGCTGCTCAGAGAGGACACTGAGAATGGAGCAGACTGGCGGATTAGAAGAGGGGATGCAGTGGACAAGGCCATGGTGGACAGGAGTGCTGATAAAATTATAAATTAGATGCTGGAGAATGGTTCTTTGAAGTTTGTCTTGACAATGTAACGCAAAGTAGAAGATCACAATGTAAACTGAGTCATCTGAAACTTCTAAACCAAGTTAAAGGCGTTAGCAAGCCTTTTGGACAATGCCATAGACATCTATTTTTCTGATGTTTGTCTAAACAGCTTATTCTCATCTGTGTTGCTATGGATCAGATCCCTGAATGCCTTGCGATGCCAACATTTCAGTTTTGGCCCAGTTCTTTGGTGCTGATGGCACAGCCAGACTGCTCTTTTGAGACTGCCTTTCCACAATGGCGTTAGATGGCTGTCCATGTGAAATGCCCTCACTGTCCCTCATCCAAATTCTGGCCCTGCTGATCCATTGAGAGTCCAAGTCCCCATCATACAGACAGGGATAAAACACGAGTGGTCTTTGACACTTTGAGGGTGATTTATTCAGAGCTGAGGTAAAGGACTCATTGAGGCTTCCTTTGGCTCCACCAAGCTCTCTCCACAAAGCACTCTTCACATATCATGGCAACCTACATTTAGTCAGAATGAATTGCCTCTCCACACTGCCAAGGGCTTCTCGAAAACACTGGCACAATTTAGATTTAGGCTTAGGTTAATGCAAGCTACCACAGCCTCTCTCACAAGCTAAGAAAAGCAACGCCTGGGACTTGCTAGATGTTTTACAGTTACTAGCATTCTCATATCCTCTGGTATGGCGAGAAAACTAAGAAAAGAACACAGGATGAGGCTGTGCAGGCAGCTTAACACCTCCAGCCCGTTTATCAGAGGATAGGGCATAGGAAATACGCTGACTGGGACAGGGAGGTGAGGAGTCGTGATGTGCCCCCACACACATCAGGTTGCTGGGTAATGAGACAGCCAAGCCGGCCTCTCGAACTCCAAATGTCCAATAGCGGTCAGCAGTGAGAAGTCCAAATGAGGGCGACCACATCCATGCCTCCCACAAGCACTTTAGTAATTTTTTTCAGCTGTGTGTGCAAGTCGAGGTCGATGCTCTGCTTGCTGGGTATCCTGACACCCATTTCAATTGGACCGAGAGTCAAGGAGTGATTCTTAACGGAGTAGTAGTTCAGCATTTTAGTGTGACATTCTTTCTGAGAGTGAGATGAAGAGATCGACATCAGTCTCATGTCTGTGTGCTAAGAACTGAGCTGTATCAGGACATGTTTAGCCTAGCCTAGCGTAAAGACGCTGGAGGCATGGGGAAACAAACTGTCTCTGTCGAAAGTTACAATTTGTGCTGACTGACACTTCTGAAGCTGTCAGATTGAGATTGTGTATTTAGTTTAAACGTAACCTGACGTGCCAGATGGTTTGTTACATGAAGTTGTCCTTGGAAACTTGACACTTTCAATATATACTTGGTAGGTGATTGGATGAACAATCTGTCTTATCACCGTCTACCATTGGCTAACTTCAACCAATCAGATGAACGGACCATATGATTTACTAGAAGAGCTAAAGCTAGTTGCGAGAGGAGCGATAACATCTTTGCCATAGATTACTGCCTTTAGTATCATTCTTTGCACTTCTTTCAATGAGGAAGCAGCATCTACGCTAACCTCTTCTATCGCTGTCTTAATTAGCAATCGCTTCTCACTGTTGTCACACCTAAACCACGTACGTATCTGCCAGCAGTTTCTTCAAAGGACACTGAGGTTCACCTACAAGTGCATAACTTGAAGCCTGGCAAAATGGATTCTAGTAGCATCTTGTGGGATCTCACCAATCCAGCTGCCTCAAAAGTCTGACCTAGAGGAATGTATAAAAGGCAATTGGTGATTAGATGGTGAGTTACATTTTGGAGCTATTTCCAAAAAGAGATGGTAAGCTAGGTTTTTAAAAATTCTGTGCTGTACTGAATATGGGCTACATACATATGTGTGTTGCAGTGAGATTATAAATTATGTGCATATAATGTAGGCTAAAGAAATGTTTTTTTTTAACATTATACTTATTTTCCAACATATACACATACAGCAAAAAAACATCCGCAAGTGCCCTGTGTCCTCACAGATGTATCTCAAGCAGGGTACCCTTAGGGTCTTAAATGTATTAAAAAGAAGTCTTAAATTTAAATAAAGCTAAAAATAAAGCCTTCAAAGTATTACATTTTGTTTACAAAGTATTAAATTTTGTTTACAAGATGCTGTAACATCATAAATAAATACTTTTTGTATGTGTGACATAGTGTGACCTGTGTGAGACCTGTCTTGGATGTTATACAGCAGTACAGATAACGTTACTGTTTACATCAGTGTTTAGCTACCCACAGGTTAGCTTTACGTTTAGTACCCTCAGCAGCTGATTATTTGAGCTACAGAAAGGGATCTTGGTGATGTAGCCTTTGCACAATTTGTGGTTTCTGGGGCAAATTATACTGTTTTTGACATTCTGTTTTGGCAGCAATCTTTCTGGAATCCTTTAGGTATTTTCGAGCATTGTATTGAGTCTTGTCAGCATGTTAATAACTTCTTTTTATATTACAATGTGTGTATGTAACGGGGGTGTGTATGCATGTAATTTCATGCCACAATGCATGCTCAGGATTTCAATTTTTCAACCGTTTCCTTTATTATCTACCTCCCTCTCTCTTTGCATTCATGTACAGTACATACATAACTGAGCATACGGCACTCTTTCTAACCTTCAAACAAAGCAACAGGGTCGCAAATATACTACATAAATACTATCACCAACATACAGACGACATAGATTGGATGCCTCAATCACAGTTCATCTCCTTTTCATCCCTCTATTCTCTTAGATAAGGCTCGACGCCTTGAAGAGTGGCCTGAGATAAAAGCAGCATGCGTTCAGGGACCCCGTCTCACCCCTGAGGGAGAGGAAATATTATTTGATCCCACTCAAAGAGCCTCTCTGTGCCAAGTCAAGCAAACCCACGGCAATACAGGAATAGATTCCTCCATCTCCTTCCCTGCCTCCCTATCTGCCATCCCTCCAAGTTAACCATCCATACTGGGAAAATTGGTTTTGATTTGCACACATCTTCGCTTGGTGTCTGTCTGTCTGACGTCACAGTAGATATGTCACAAACATGAACATGCATATAGACTGATTCATAAAACATATGTCTGTGTGTGTGTGTGATGAATGTCCTTATTTGTTTTACTGTGTCACACTCTTTACTGTGTGTCACTGTATAAAACCAGTTAATAATATCCATTGGCATTATGTGTAAATAAAAAACACACTGCATGTTATGAACAGGGCATTTACACTTGCATTGCTATGTTATAATGCTAAAGTCAGACACGTGCATTAAAAGGACACTGACGTTAAAACGTCATTGATAGATAAAAAATGAAAGATAGGAAACTCCTTAAGATAACAATACTTCAATAGGTATCTATTTCTTTCTGTAAGTGAAAACTTACAAACACAAAAGTTCAAACAACTGCAACTGAGGCAATTGACTATCACTGGTATTTTCTGCAGTATCATACAGTCTTTCCATTTGCCTCACTGGAGACAATTTCCATGTTCAACCAAGCCATTAAGACTTCAAATACACACCTCTTTTCTCATCCCTTAAGCATAACAGATGAATCACGGCTAATTCACTAGCAATTCCATGAAATGTTAAGAAAATGAACATGAAAAGAGAAAACAAATTTCCCTGCATAATTATCCAACTTCTGTAACTCAGGGTGATGTGGTAACTTCAGCAAATGCAAAACACAGCACCTGTACTGACACTCATTTGTACAGAAGTGATTAATGTTGTGATTAATGCACACTTTCTGTTCTTATTAGATTCTGCTCCCTCACCATAAGAAATGTGTTCCAAGGACCTCATTAATCTTTAAAGAGTTAAGAAAACACAGCCCATTGAAGTTAAAATAATTGTGCTGAAAAGAAGAGGTAGGAAGCGTTACTTGCACAGACACTTTCAGTGCCTTGTGCTGAAAATTACCAAACGTCACAGCTGAATTACTTAGAACATATTTTGTATAATTCATCAGTTCAAGTAGTTTCATTAATCAGTTTGCAGGTTTGGAATGGACTGTAATTAAGTAATACAGCATAATGCATTTTTTTCTAACAGAGTTGGAATCTGGGAGGGGTAGATTTGGGAATTAGCAAATATCGAATATATTTTAGCAATATTGCTAAAATTATTGATAACAATTAATAAATACAGGCACCACCCTGAAATCAAGGATCAGACACGTAAACAGTCTTAAAAGGGGGTTGCCCGCCTAGAAATTCCAATATTTAACCACTATTTTACTTAATAGGGTGGACAGTGAATGTTGAATCCAAGCACTTACCTTCACAACCAGCTGTTATTACATCAGGGTACACATAGAGAAATAGGGTTATCAGGTGTTAACCATTTTATTTTTAAAGAAACAGAATCATTGCTGACAGCAAAGGGTACATAACTGTACCTTTAAGAAGCTTAAGGTACAGGCAAATGATGCAGAAAATCAGTGATCCCCGCTACCAGGGCATAAAGGGTTGGCGTTGACCCAGTGGATAAGACACATGCCGTTGGTGTGAGAGACCTGGGTTCAATCCCCACTTTGACACATACATCAATGTGTCCCTAAGCAAGACACTTACTGTAACCCCTAGTTGCTCCATGGTGTGCGACCTCAGATTCAAATAGCAATTGTAATCGCTTTGGATAAAAGTGTCAGCTAAATTAATAATTGTAAAGGTACATTTTTGTCACTAGGGGTGCAGGAAGGTTCTTTCAGAGCTACAGACAAGAAGGTACAAAAATGTACCAACTTCAAAGGTCAATACAGAAGTATACAGAAAGATAAAAGGCACACAAAGCACAGTGTGTAAAATCCTGGTTGCCTCATCTAGATACAAAGTAACAACTACGTTATCACGCAGGGCAGCGAACTTGAATTTGGCAGCTGTGGTACTGGACCTTGGTCTTTACAACGCATATGTAGTGGTGTGGTTTTTCTATGCAGTCTTAAAGGTTTTTAGCCTTGCTCTTGAACGCACCTCTGGAGCATCAAATTAGCTCCACCCAGCTCAAACCCCCTCATTAGCTGAGCTTATTTAAAGCAGCTGTAGTATCATGGCTGCCTCTTTGCTTTTTCCCTGTCTGCCTGTTGCCACATGAACCCTCTGTGATGTCTAGGTAGGCACGTGAGTAAAAACCCTGTCTTATGTTTTCATTGTCTTTTCCCAGTGACTGAGATTGTATGTTTTGCAAAAGTCTACTGCCTGCCTGTTATGTAGTTTGGCTGATTCCAAGGTTCCCTGTCTGGAGTAGCGTAATGTATTGTTCCTCACAGAGCACGCTGTGTTAAGGTACGAGAAACTTAAAGAGAAACAAATAGTGTGATAAATACCTGAGGTAACTGTTATTTACTTTTATAAATCTGTTAATGTATGTGTTTTAACTGTTGGTGGTCAGCTGCTGTTTTGCCTTTGTAAAATTAGGATTTTAACCATTGCTGGTACACTCTGGCTGTAGTGCCTCTAACCGGTATTCCCCTAGTTGACTATGCTTATATTTTAGATATAACCAACTGGTCCATTGTGTTTTAATTTGTTTTGTTCTTTTCAGTGGTGCTAGTGGTCGGCTTGTGGTGGAGGCTAGGCACGCTAGTGTGGGTTCCTTCACTGATTGCAGTGCTAACGGCACTGGGGCACAATTTGGTAGTAACATGATTTGTATTGAACCAGCTTGCAATGACCATCTACTGCAGTGGGCACATTCGGTAGCCCACTCTGAACTTTTTTTTGTTTTTGGTTCAATAATCAGTAATAACTAGGAGTGTGTTTTGTTAAAAATAAAATGACTTGTTTGCCAAAATTGTAATACTTATATTCCATTGTAATTTGATTACTCACATCCTCTTTTCAGGCACTTCCAGTTACTGATTATCAATAAATAAGTTATTCTTTTCGAGCCACGTCTGTCTTACTTCAATAAACCTGTGTAGCCTTTATACAAAGCTTTAGTCAAAGTAGAAAAAAGAGCATTTCCTGGGGTGGAAGTCCCCAGGTGGCGTTGTTGGATATTTAAATTCTGGTGGTGGTTCCTCTTTTAGCCCCACCACCAGCCTGGCCACACATAGTTTGTGGATCCTCACACAGTAGCAGGAACTTACACAAGCAAATATACACAACATCCTAATTACTGCAGTAAGACAAAAATTGCCACTTTATCACACAGGACCCGGCAGCAAACTTGCAGCAGGGTGTGCTTTACCCCAGGCAAAGCAAAAATCACAATGAACTTCAAGTTACAATGACAGTTAGAAACTTATCTCTGACCAGACACAGTCCTCTCAGGGCGGGTCCACATCAGCTTTGTTTAATCCAGTTGAACAAAACTCGAAGAGTTGAACGAGTGTGACATTTAACTTTTCTTTATGAATCATGGATATATTTATTCATTCCTGGAGACACACATGGATTATGTAAACCATAGAGAATCGGTCAGTTTTCAAAATTAAACACCCTGTGCTACTCCTGATCATAAATCAACAAAAAAAAAACTGTTGAACCGTTTATCTGCATTGCCTACTTAATCATAGAAGAATCACAAAAATGACCAAATCAAAATCTAAACATGTCAGCAAAATTAGACAGACAAAACCCTCTGATTCTGAAATGCAGCCATGCAGAACACCCAACAAAACCGTTGCAGAGAGCCATGCTAGTAAGCAGAGTTGAAGCCATAGGTAGAAGCACAAAAAGGACAAAATAACGACAAGCCAACAATGTGCTCAGTTTCTGAAATGCGTCTGAGATATTTCCAGTGGACGTTAATGATGTGCAGAGGACGGTACAAAACAGTGGCGCAGCAGTAGCCAGACTCAGTGACTTTATTTTCTGAGTAAAATGTTATTTATATTTTGCTTCTAGGAGATGATGCACTTTAAAGACCAGGCTGCTTTTGATGCAAAGATTTTGTACATTAGCAGAAATGCAGCACATCAAGGCTGCTTTTGATGCAAAGATTTTGTACATTAGCAGAAATGCAGCACATCATGGATGTGAACAGTTTTTTAATTTTTTATTTGAAAGTGCAATAAAAATATCTTATCCCTAAAATCAATGAATAATCATGATAAATAATTGTGATCTCAACATAGAACAAAATAATCATGGTTATCATTTTGGCCATAATCGTGCACAACATTGCATTTCTGTGACTGTTAGGGACCAAGCAAGGTTTAATAAAGTTTAGGCTTTATTTAGCCAACAAATCAATTAAAGTTTCAAAACCATATTACACAAACAGGTATCAATAGATTTACTCAAAGTGGGTCTTTACTAAACTGAGGTCAACGTAACAATACTACGACATAAGTCTCAACATAACAAACCTGACCTACCAAATGACACAAAAGGAGGGGTATATATATACACAGGCTGGCCTACACCAAACACAAAGGGGGGAAAACTTCAATTCAACTACAATTAAACCATAAGAAAATACTAACAAAACAACACTACTGAAACCCAATATTGATCAACAAACAAAATATCCGCGTGTTGCTGTACTATTAAGGACCTTGGACCTCAAGTTCCGTTATCGGTTCTGCACATGATACTAAGCATGTAATTTATCATTTGCAGTATTCATTGGCTTTATTAGGGAGAGGCCAAGTGTGAAGGCTCTTCCGCCGCAGTGGTATACAGTATTCTGGACTACACAGACACCACAGTAACAGTGCAAGAGCAAATGGTGAACAAGCTCAGGCCCGGGGGTAAGATTTCTAACAGTCACTGACTTTCAGGTTTATTCAGTCATAGTTATGTCATAATCAATTAAGCTGCCACAAGTGTTTTGACTTGTTTCTGGAGATGCAAACTGAAGCTAAATGTATTGCTATAGCTAAGCCAAGTTCCAAACATAGTGTGTATTGGTGAAGTAACTTTGTAAACCAGTGAAGGAAGGTTTCATGTGAACACCGGTGGAGACAACCACTGTTTTCCCATAAGGTATCAGTACTGCAATGCTGGCTGTGAGAATCAGTCTGGAATGTGCACAGGCATACATGCAGAGGTAAAAAAAAAAATTCTCAAGTCTATAATGCATTCAGGTAACGTTCAGTTTAAATCATAGCCCTTCAAATATCTAAAATGTACAGTTTGCACTCAAAAATAGGAAATATAAATTCTGTCACATTAAAAATGTGTAGAACTGTATAAGCTCAGGGGCATGCAGTATATAGCAAAGAGTCAGCTTCAACCTTGAACAGTTGCTATTAATGTGATCTCTCCTGCAAGCCTAATGCTACTGCTGCTGCGCCTGCCTCTGTCTGCCTGAGCCTCTGGGCATCATGAACATCACAGATCTAGTGTCAGTATTATTGTGCTGAAGGGCTTCACTTACTCTTACCAACATGGGGTCCAGATACATTGTAATGAAAACCATGAGTTTTAAGAGGTAACGCATGCAGATATTTTAACAGTTATTAAAAAGGACATTTTAATACTGTCTTCCACAAAGGACAATGTAATACCTAACGATGTGATTGTGGTATTCAGCACCTGATGCTGAAGGCATTGCTAATTTAATTTCACTCTATATTTATCCAATCTGATTGGCTACATCAATGTGAACCAATTAGAAAAGAGTGAGATGATTTAGTGCAGATTGTCACTGAGGTCCTTCATACATGTTACTATTGTTGATGCTTGTGAATGTTTGCTCACCGTCAAGTTGTTATTTTATAGCCACTATTGACAATATAAATCTTTAAAAAGGTGGTATTAGGTGGTATTCTCATATTCAGGTTCAAAATCCTATTTAGGGGTTTTACCAGGTTACTACAGCTCCTCTTTTCACTGTGTTGAAGGCTTTGTTTACCTATTAAGTGATACATCTTATCTCTAAATGAATGATCTTTGTTGGGAGTTGCACCTGCGCACTTCCTAGTTAAGGACTACTAGGTAATCAGAAGCAGAGAAAGGTGGGTCAGTGAGGAGCCGGTAAACAGCTTCTGTTTAGCTGTACATGTTGCCAACCAGCTTGGCACCATAGACTGGAGCAAGAGTTTCAGAGTGGTGCGTTATCAATCTGTAACAAAAATATCTTTCATCCATAAAGTTTTACATGAGCTCTCTCTGCATCACAGTAACAACTTTATGTCTACTAACTGCCTGGAGGGTAGCTAGTGTTTGGAAGGGAGAGGAGGTGTGTGTGCTGCAGCTCAGTGTTTTTCCACTGGTGTTTTTGAGGGCATGTCGGAGTAGCCCCTTGGAGCGTTATATGAGGTGCATTTAGCTTTCATCCCTGTGTCGTCACAGTGATGAAAGGGAAGCGGCTGGACTACAAACAAGCTGTTTTCAAGCAGTTCAGAGCAGAGTTTTCTGTGGGAGATGGGAACTTCCTTTGGGCTGGACTTTGGGCTTTTTCACTTTGCAAACTATTACATGCACAAAAAAGGCATATAACTCAATAAAGGAGAGGAAGAAACCAAAAAGCATAATACGATCTCTTTAAAGATGGTTGGCAAGCGGTAAGAAATAAGGAGTAGCCAACAATTAAGCATAGCATTTTTGATCACTTGTGATAACTTGAGTGTTGTACCCACAGGATGACATTCACTGTTCAGGCTCTAAATATTTGTTCCCAAGTATTTCTGCCTAATACGGCACACCAGCCAGCTGTTCATGCTGTCTGTGCCAATGTCTGCAGGGACGTCATCCTGCCTCTGCCACACCAGGATGATCATCAGGTTCTTTTGAAAGACAAAACCAAGAGGAGTGTGCTGCTCTTCAAGCACAGAAATCGCACTAGAGGAACCAATTAGGCCCTTCTCTATGAGACTGAGCCCAGCGGCTTGGTGTAACATTTGGGCTCCCAGCAGGTCTGTAGAGTTTGCATGTACAATAGGCTGTTACAGAACTCCCCTGAATCAGATTAGTTCATTTAACAGGCCTCTTATGATGCCACCGTTTGCTTTAACCCAGCCAAAACCTTGATGTCAGGAAATTAAGTGCTACAAATACAATGATTCATACAAGATAACCTGTGCTGTTCCATAACTGATTTTGCCATCATGCGTGAGCCATACATTGATGAATGGCATTATTTTATAAATTGCTTATGTTGAGCAGGATGTTCCAAAATAACGTTTAGCCCACTTAAATTTGAATGTGAAACTCCCAGTGCGCATAATTGGCACCTTATGCACTAGACATTCAGCAGCCTGATCTGGTGATACAGCTCTTAAGACAAGCCCAGTTTTTCAAACAACTGTTCAAATTTAGCCCATATGCTGTTTTTATATAAGACCAAGTAAGTACATTATTGAAAATTGCTTAACATCTTTTCAAATTTCTTTCCTGAAAATGAGACAGACACCTCAACACACATTCGTTCAACCTGCAAACACACAGTACAGTACCTTGTGCTTCTTTTTCAATACACAGTGGAGAAGAACTGGATGTATTTCCAATCGCATTCATCATGGTGTGCATTAATGTTTAGTCAATTGGGAAGCAAATTCACTGAAATATTTATTTTTGCTTTCTCTTCATTTAACTCAGTGCGGTATGTGCATTTCCAAACAGAAAATGTCATAGCAATATCAAATCACAGGGAAATTCAACAGCAAATGTTCTTGGGGTGAAATGAAAAAGTAACCTTTTGCAAATTTGCTGCTGAGACAGAATGTTGTAAGGATTTCACCAACAACAGGATTATGTGTTTATTGGGCAGTTTTACTTACACCTTTTTTCAGACCATGTTTAAAGCACATGCTGGAGTGTAGTTACATTCTTAATGATTGGATTTGGCACCCAGTTGGAAACTTATGACAAAAAAACATGCTTGTTTAATGAAAATCTTCACGTTACGTTAGTGCACTGCTCTGATCTGAGCAAGATAATAACTGCTTTAAATGTGGATGTGCGTGAAAGGCAAATCAACACTGAATCACATTTAATAAAATGCTGGAAAAGAAAAGTGGAAGGTGATACATACTATTCCAGTGAGTGAAGCTCACTGATTGGTTAAATATTTTATATATAGCCTGTAATGCCCATGAGAAATCTGAAATCACCAATTTACTTTTCACAGTAAGAAGCTCCTTCTGCCAGCTATTACATCTGTTGGAGATTTGCCCCATCTCCCAGATGTCATGGGCGCCCATTGTTTTCAAAATTGCACCAGCTTGGAGAGACAACTCTTAGCTTGACATAACCTAATCTATCATTTGAAACTACATGTGCAGTGTCACATGCGAAGTGGACACAATCATGTGAGAAGTGACGTGATTTTTTTTTTTTTTTTTTAAGCCGAGCTGAAAGAGTGGCTCTGGGATGGTAATGTTGGTCAGTCACTCAGTACACCACTTCAACAAAACCACTTCAAAATGCTGACTTTCCATCTCACACCGTTGTCAGGTTAAAATTTATATATCAGTGAAACCTACGGCATTCCCATCAGTCTACGCAGGGTTTTGTAAGTGCAAATTAGCAAATGTTGGCATGCTAATAAACTAAACTAAAATGGGGAACATGGTAAAGATTATACCTGCTAAACTTTAGCATGTTAGCATTGTCATTGTGGGCATGATAGCATGTATTGATGACACATTTAGCTCGAAGTAAAGCCTCACAGAGCTATCCTGCTGTAGACCCTTCATTGCGTTTTGCATGTTGTATTATTTGTCTGGCAAATTATTCTGGTTCCTGAAGGATAAAGTGCAGTTGTAACAGAATTATAAGGTTTAGTGATTAATACAACTAAAGCCAAAAATCATTTTGTGTTATGTGCAAACAAATTCTCATTTTGCCTCTTACTCTTATGTTTATGATGGAGACAGGCACATACAGGTTGTCCTCCAGACTCTCATGATTTCCTGTGTGGTATATGGGGCCTCTGTGGGGCCTGATGTAAGAAGTAATCAAATGCTTTAGAGGCCATCATTAAATCATGCTTCTTTTTATAACATGTCCAATGACAGATGAATGACACAGTGATTTGTTCAAGTGGACCTTAAAATGAAACCACTGGATAACATTATGACAGCACGTTTATTCCCCTCTGAGCCGCCAACTCCACACATTATTTATTTATTTATTTAGTCTTTCTGGCTTCTGCCACACTGCTTATCAATTGATCTGGCTTCACATTAGTTACCTTGACAACACATTCTCTCCTCTGTCACACTCTCCCTCAACAGTGCACTGGGTGGTTCAGTGGATGATCTTGTTGCAAGCAGAGGAGGGAATACATTGAAAATACATCTCACACCTCTCCGGTGGCATATAATGTTTAAGTTGTCCCTCAGGCCAGAGAGCTGTAAACACACAGGAATGTTATGAGGCACTTCACCCATAAACACAAGATAGGCCAATGGATTTAAGGGATTTCAAAGAAGACCAAAACACCAAACTGGCTGAGGAAGGACACTGGTTTTAAGGTTATTTACCAGGTTATTCCATGTGAAAAATTTAGCAACTGTAATGAAACTTGTTTCTGATTATCACCTCATCAGCACCCTATCTTTTCTCCATCTCACAATGCTCTTCTTCACTACCTCCCCCACTAGAAAACTTTCTCCCTCTGTGTCTTTGCAGAGTCTGCCAGTGCGCTCTGTGGTTAGGGGGGTGTTGTTTTTGCAAGTAGGGGAAGGGCACGTCTTGCAAATGGACATGTCATGTGGAGCAATGCCCAGCCAGTTGCACTGGAGACAGCCCCAGGGTCTAGCGCGCAGCAGCTAGACAGACACAGAGAAAGAGGGGAACTATCTTTGGTCAGGCGAGCCAGGATGCTCCCTGGGCCAAGCTGGATTCATAGAAGAGATGGAGAGAGGACAGAAAGGGGGTCGGGTGGCGGTGTGTAGTTGTTGATGGTGCTGGCAAACAAATGTACTCTACTGCATTAAAAATAGAAAAACTGTGCACAACTCTGCAAAAGCACATTTCAGACTGCAAAATTACATTTCACATACAGGTATGTATGTATTGTTCATTTAAAAAATAAACTAAAGATAAAGCAGATGGAATACATTTTAACTGTATCATATCACTTCATACTGACCTTCAATTGATACTATCACATCTGCAGGTTTTTGGCTTTTCAAGTTGTTTCAAGGTTAATGTTACATTCTAGCACAAATGTATGTTCTGAACATATTGAACATAAATGACAAAATAAGTTGTTTGTATTTTCTTAAAAACAGACCCATATCTGGTGACCCTGCAGGCAGCATGCCATTTTTTCAGTGCCACTCCAAACAGCTATAAAAGATACAAAAATATTCATGTTACCTTTTTTTCAGATCTTCCACCACTATCCTTTGATTATGTTGACTATGTGGTTAAAGATATATTCCTTAATGGTCATATCAAACCCAACTTTTAATACTATTTGTGACTGTAATTTATTCTGATTGTACTAAACATGATGCAGCTGCCTCCTGTCTCCTGTGTTAAAGTCACACGCTTTGTTGAACCAACCATCCACGCTGAATTCCTCCTTGAGAGATTTTTGTGGCACAACAAGAAAATCACACAACTGCTCACCTTTGATTCAAAAAGACAGCAACAACAGACATAATTCACACATCCACAGGAGTCTTTTTCTTGTGATGACAGTCTCCATGTTGCCATATTCTAAATGTTGTGCTTTATATATTTTGGATTATAACAAAGTGGGCTGGGTACAAGGAGAGAAGAAAAAGAGGAGGGAAATGGGTGTAAAGTGAGGGACGTCATCAAGAGGACGAGAGAGAAGCAAAGGTGAGGAAAGGGAGAAACGTTCAGGTAGGGGAGAGAAAAATCAGCCGAGTGTATCACTTTAATGACTCCCTCACTATTCTTCTGTCCTCGTCCTCCCGACTCTCCCTAGACTCCACAGTGTCATCCTGAATTGGAAGGTGTTGCTGTGGCTGCTGCTGAGCCCAGCCTGTCATGGCAGAAATTCCAAACTAATTTGAAAACATGACCCAGGATCTGGAGGGCCTGAAATGGATTACGGGGGCTGGGGCGGGGGAATATCTCATGAAATTAAAGAGTGTCATGATGTTATTAATACGCATGAGATAGAATCAATATTCACCATCTATTGCTCAGTGTTCATATTGTGCCCATGACTGATCTGCTACTCATTTTCTCTTTCCATAGGTCCAGCCTTTTCTCCATTTAAATAATAATCAAGATTATGATAATAATCATATGGCTTCATGATTGGAATCATGATTAAAAAGAAACAGAGATACAGATAGAGAAAGAAATAGAATGAAAAGCAATTGAATTAATATAATTTACTCTTCATGTACATCTGTCTTATATGAATGTCATTCCATCCTCCTCCTTTATATATTTTTTCATGCAGCAACAGGCAGATAAATTCCCCAAAACTACCTCTATAATTATAGTAGATTCATATAAATAGTAGGCAGCTCCCTCTTCTCCCTCTCCTATACAGTGTGTGTGTGTGTGTGTGTGTGTGTGTGTGGTTCAGCTGTGCGTGACTGTGTGAGACCATGATTGGATGCTCTTAAGGAAGTGAAGCGTTACGCCAGTGAACAAGAGTGAGACAGAGAATTAGGGTGGGGGGGTGAGCGAGAGAAAAATGCAAAATGAGGAGAGGCAGAGATGAGGCAAAGCCACTTTAAATCAAGCACCTTTTAATCAGCACTCTCACAATGGAGGACATAAAGATAAGAAGGCAGAGAGAGCCTGCTGTTGGCTCTCTCTCCGGCTAAAGTCACAGATTTATGGCTAGCTGGGGAGAGTTCTCTCGACCATGTTTAAACCACAGCACCAAGCTACTAGCGATAGGGATTACACTGGCGAGGCCATCTCCAGGCAAGTTATGAATGTATCTGGGATTTAGACTCCCCAACTGCTGTACATGCAGGTGGCTGTGTGCCTCTTTCCTTCATCAACACCTCGCAGGAAACAACTTTTACATCGCATACCAAGGGTCAATGTGTGACTGTACTGTTAAATCAACTTTCAGCCTTTCAGGTTTCTTTGTGCTTCAAATAACAACTGGAAGTTAGAATAACCACCTCAGAATAGGATAAGAGTTATTTACTGCACTTTTAGCATGCACCACGTCACAACTTGTCAGATGAGTGCATTGAGGAGCTCTAATGACACTGGCAAACTAGAAGAAAAGTCAGGGCCCCCGACAGTCATTTGGATACATTTTCTGATTTCTGGAGAAGGGAAAACATTGACATGTTGCTCAAGAAGAAAAGACAAGAGGAAGAGCACATGCTATAGCACTCCACACCAATAGTTGATGAGACATTTCACGTAAAAATAGAGGAAAGGTCTGCAAGTAACCAAAGTCATCCTCTTGGGACCATGAATGGCAGTGCAAAATCTCGTTGCAGTCTCTTTCGTACAGTCTCTTTCGTTGCAATATTTTGGTCTGGTCCAAAGTGGTGGAATGAAGGCATTGTCATCACTAGAATCACTGGTATGGCTCGTAATAGTAGTAGTAGTGTGTGGCATTAAAAATAAGTAACAGGAGTACATATCATAGTACAAATTACGCTGCATTTTTTCTGCATTGTGGGTACAATTGATTTATTTGGTTAGGACATGACTGCACTGCTCTTAACATCTTGTTGGAGGAAGGATGACAAACCTTAGTTGAAAAAATTTCTGAAATGCTTATACTCTTATGCCTGAAGAAGGGCCAAATGTGCATCACTCTGACCATTTGGGTCTGAAAACGATCCATTTTATACTCTGAGATGCATCATTTTGCATCGGATGTTGTTTTGGCGAAGTGCAGAACGACCTCGCTAAACTTTCTAGATGTGGCCTTTCATCTTTTTACCTTTATTTTACGGTAGGAAAAAGAAAAATACACCACCAAAAAAAAGTACCGTAATGGGCACCGTTTGTAAGAGCTAATGTTTGCTGGCTTAACACACTTGGGCAAATGGCTTATGTACTTTTCCACCAGAAGGTAATGTGAACATTTTTCCTAGTTAACAGCTTTAACGTAAGAGCACTATAGCTCTGTAAGTTGCTTGACTCATATTGTAGTACTTGAATGATGCATTAGTATTTTCTACACACATTTTGCTGGACGGTCTTTTTTAGTTAAATGGGAGAAATTTGGTCCCACTATTGGCTGTTTGAGTAACAGCTCCCTTTATATATTCAGAGTATATTCTTTATCTCTCTTTTATTTTCTCTCAGCACAAGAATTTTGTGGATGTAGATTTTGCCACTAGCCTCACAATAAGTCTTTCTCCCTCTTTCTACCTCCCTCTCCTCTACTAGCAGCACTGCTCTAGGTGGTCCACTCCACTGCAGAAAAACATATTAATGCCTTTGGGCAAAGCAGCAGGCTCACCATTTCCTCTGCAATAATTCCACGTTGTGTCCGAGCAAGTACTTTTGTCTTCTCCAAATGGAGCACATGGCCTTTAAGCTACTAACCCAGATGTAATGATGGCTTAGGGGGTGAGGATACGGCTAAGGGTGGGGTGGCGGCTGTTGGAGGAGCGCTTGAGTCCTGCAGCTCCAGTTTGTGATGACTGTTTGCTAGCCGTAGGGGCACTGCTGTGCTCTGGATGCTGTATCCCATGGTGGCGCATCTTGCAGGGAGAGGGCTCCTGTTTTATACTGTATACTTCCATTTTGAGTCAGTGACTGACAGCGTGATGGGTTTCTTGACATTTCTGAATACCCAGAGGGCAAATATGTGTGCGTGTGTGCGTGTGTGCATGTGCGCATGTGCGTCTGACCACTATTTAGCGCCCACTGCTTTTCCATCTTTTTCCACTTTCATTTGGGGTTCTCAAATGGATTTTATATGTTTCACTAGAGAATGCAATCTACCAAATACACTTGCAAAATGAGAGAAAACAAAGTGCTTGCCAGCATTTCCCACGTGTGTGAGGTCAAGTTTCATTGGTGAAGAAATTCAAAAGCTAACAAGTGTGTGCAAATATACATCCATTTATACATTTGAGGGCATTTGTGTGTGTGTGTGTGTGTGTGTGTGTGTGTGTGTGTGTGTATGTGTGCAGAATAGGAATAATAGGAAAATGCAGTTGTAGAGAGCCAGACACAAAAGGGTGATGTAATGAAGTGATAATTATTTTACTGTCCACTGTTAGGAGACTCTTCATGACTTTGATAGATGTGTCTGGCCAAATAATATGACATTTCCGCACTGTAGCACTGAACTCAACTTGAAATGTCAGACTGCCCAGTTCCCCCTCCTCTGCCCTCTCTTTCCACTTTTGGTGCACTTTCTCTTGTGTGACTGGGCGTGAATGTATGTGTGCACATATATGTGGGTCTGTATGCTTCCTGTTCCCTGTCTCCAAGGTAACGGCAGAGTAGAAAGTCAGGTACTGCCATCACAGAAAATTCTGTATTTTCTTGCCGTTTTCTTTTTTATTCTGGTGACAGCTTGTCAAAGCCTGTGTTTGATTTGTCTTTTCAACACGCTGTAGACCATCGGTTTACGTAATGTCAACGTGCATCAACCCAGGTTTGATAAGGAAAAAGCATTAAACAAAGTTTTTCATTTGATTCAGAGTGTTGCTGAAAATTGCATTTACTCAGGTTAATAAAGGGAAAATGATTCAATTAATTTAGTCCACTTACCAAAACAAACTTAGAGCCATCAGTGCTCTCTACAGAACAATTGCTATGACAAACGTTAACTTGCTTCATTTCGGTATTGAATTAGAATATGTTTACAGTTGTCATCCATCAGATTTCCTTGACTTATTTGTATTGACTTGCGAATTTTGTGTTCGCTGTGCACTCAGCTGTGATGCTCTCTCTACAAACAGCATGGGTTTGATTTAGATCTTTAATTTAGGTCTTTAAGACCAATTTTTCCGCATCATTCCTGAGGCTGTGACCATCCTGGATTAAACAAAAGATGGCTAGACCAGAAGATTTTGTCTTTCTTAGCATCGCAACTAAACATGTGAAATGGAAGCAGGTTTAGACCCATAAATATACTATATGTGACATGTGTGAGGTGGAAAAAGTCAAGCACTTGTGCGTGACAAGGATTCAGCTAACGGGATTAGCCATGACTCTCCATGATAATTTATGAGCAGTGAAGCTGATTTTATTCAGGACGCCTTGGCATTGTAAAGCAAATTGACTGCCAGACTGCTTTCACCTGAGAAGCCTGTAGGTGTTTTTGCATTATCACACAATCCCCCTCAAAACATTTAAAGGTCTTTATCAGTTTAATTCTAGTGGGCTGTAATTTAGATGACCTGAGCTGAAGAAATTCTGTTTTCCAAAAGAACTGATTTTGGCCAAAGATGTCTGAACATTCAAGCCTAGACTAGAACCTTAATTTCTTGACATGGGTACTGATATAATGAAGGAGATAAAAAGGACACCTGCTTTTCAATCACATGTCAAAGATGATGACTCAAACCACTTGACAAGAAAATGTCAGAGCTTGTGTAAAAACCCTGAAAGGGGGATGCAAGCTGGACAGACACAAACTTTCCTCAGATCATGTGTGTAACTGGTATATCAAAACAACTATATTTATGCCAGCCATAGTCATCAACTATCATGTCAGCTCAACACTTGTGTTTGCAGTAATATTGCCCACTATTAACTACAGAGTAAACAAACACAGCTGCACACATACACAAAAAATACTAACACTATTGTTCATAACATTTGAAAACTCATGATAACACCACTAGTAGTCAGTACATTTTAGCAACATAAATACAGAACACACTATGACAGGTACAGTGCATGGCTACTAAGTGCCACTCTCTCGTCCACAGTTTCGGTTAGCATACTAAAGGCTAATATAGCTAGCTTACTCGTTGTTGTGTAATTAACTTCATTAATCCACAATGTGTGGACATACCGTGTTAAAAACACTCCTCGGCACATATACACCTTCACATAAAACTCTGGAAAACACTAAAACTCATACCTGAAAAGGGGAGTATTTGAATGAAAACTGAACAGACACAAACTTTCACCATGTTCTTGCCACTGCTGGTGTTAAACTGACGCTGTGAACACAAAATTACTGTCCTGTAACTATGGCTGGGTATCATTTTAAATTTTACAATACCAGTACCAAAACCAGTAGCCTTAAACAGATATTGATACCAATAGAGAACTTCATTCAGGTCATGTTTGTAAATGAGAAGTGGTTCTCAAACAGTTTACCTGGATAAATAAAGGTTAAATAAAATAAAATAAAAATTCAACACCTTGCGTAAAATTCCACCTGTTGAAGCCATATAGTAGTTGATTGCTATTATTATTTTGTTGTTATAGACAAGCAATGTGATCAATTTTCTTTTCTTTTTTCTTTATTCAAAAACTGTATAAAAATTAGTGGTGGGCATAGATTAATTATTTTAATCTAGATTAATCTCACTGTAATCTTGAAATTAATCTAGATTAATCTAGATTAAAATGGCTGATTTGAATTCTGCCGAAGGCATTGAGAGTATGTTTGCGAACGGGTTTCAAGCCAGGTGGCGCATTAGACCAGGGGCTCATCTCCTGTTTCCAAAATGCATCACAAACT
>JAPMOB010234095.1:0-15840 GCA_029875015.1 Lepomis gibbosus
ACTCAATACAATCAGAAAGACTAAATAAAAGCAGTATATTATTGTTTCATCTCATTTCACCACATCTATAAACACATTCATTTAAGGTTTTTTAGCCACCACACATCTTGATTGCCTGACATTTCTTAGATGGCAGTAGATGTCAGTCACTTCCGAAATGTGAGTAGTCCAGGTTTGATGTACTATAACCTCTGACCTTATAATTGTCAAAATAATTCATATGTACTTGCTACATTGTCTTTCATGTCAGATCATGAAAACACAGACACGATATGATAACTGTCATCATGTTGGACAAATCCTTGTTCCTAATTCTCCCCGTCAGTCTAAGGTGTCCCTACGCTGACTTCTACAAGAACTGCACCGCTTGTGTGCACATCTGGCCGTGTTCCTAGTGTGTAGGACTGCCTCATTACCCAGAGTCCCAATGTGCTGTCATGTCTGAAAGCAGGCCTTTGCTTTAATGTATAATACATCACTTGATCCCTGTTTCTGATGTGGCTGCTGACAGGATAGTGTGGAGGAGAAGCTTGTGCCATAAGACACCCTCTCTGGGATAACTGCTATTTTTGAGCAACAAAAACAACATGTCTTGCATTTTACTGGAAATGCTGTCAGAATCTGTTTACTTGTGATATTGTTGAACGACAACAACAACAACAGTTAGAACAACAAGAAAAATGCCTCACATGCGTTTAAATGTGATTTCCTTGTGTGGTGAACAGTGCAGTCACTGTGTTGTTTAAATACTAGAGGTGGACCCCTGATTGGATGGCCAGGGAAGGGAAGTATTGGACTTAAGGTAAAAGCACCCCCTTGTGGCAATGTAATAAGATTGCATGTTGTAGATATGAGCCAACAGACTTTGCAGGTCCACTTTTTCAGCACCAGTATCAGGGTTTTTCATAGTGTCTTTTAAAGATTGTTATTGTAGGTGGAAATTGCTTAATCATCTTACTAAAAACAACGTCTACATGTGTTAGATGAAAAACATCTTATCAGTTCTTTAATGTATGGGACAGACTTCATTAAGTTAATTTCTGATCTTGGAAACAGCACTTGTATAAGAGTCTTACATGAAAGTACTTTCAGTAGCTATTTTAAAGTTTTTGATCATATCAAATCAGCAAAAACAGCCTTGTGGTAAGTTTTAGACAAATTACAATGAAGATGGTTTGTTGTGTCTCCCAGGTGAGAAGATGACTCTCAGCATTTCTGTCTTGCTGTCTCTGACTGTGTTCCTGCTGGTCATTGTGGAGCTGATCCCCTCTACCTCCAGCGCTGTACCACTCATTGGGAAGTACATGCTCTTCACCATGGTCTTCGTCATTGCCTCCATCATCATCACTGTTATCGTCATCAACACCCACCACCGCTCCCCAAGCACTCACACAATGCCTGACTGGGTCCGCAAGGTGAGCAGAACGGAGCAGAGGTGAACGCAATGATATAATTTCAGTTGTTGAGAACTTGAAATAAAATTGTTCTATTTTCAAGCTTGGCAAGCTTTGGAGAACAATCCTTAATCGTTTTTTTCTTTGCGCTATGTTGCCATCTAGTGGTAGCAGACAGAATATCTTTGTCTTTTATTTAATCCAATGTTGGGTAGGCTACTTCTTGACATAGTGCATATCTTTTGTCTTTTTCCGGCAGGTCTTTATTGAAACCATTCCCAACATCATGTTCTTCTCAACCATGAAGCGTCCGGGAAAGGAAAAGCAGAGTAAAACCATCTATGGTGCTGATTTTGACATCTCAGACATCTCTGGCAACCAGACCACTTCTGTTCACTATCAGTCACCCATCACCAAGAACCCTGACGTTCGTAGTGCAATTGAGGGAGTCAAGTACATCGCAGAAACCATGAAATCAGATGAGGAATCCAACAATGTAATCACTCTCACACAGAAAGTCTCTCTAATATGATTCTTTGATGAGTTGCTTGCTTTTGTGTGCATGACACATTGTTCCTCTTCTCTTTCCAGGCTGCTGAAGAGTGGAAGTTTGTGGCCATGGTGTTGGATCATATTCTACTGTGTGTGTTCATGGCTGTGTGTCTTATCGGCACATTAGGCGTGTTTGCAGGCCGCCTCATTGAGCTGAGCATGCTCTGAAGGGCTGTGCCTTATACTTTACTGGTTTAACTTCTCAAATGACTAGTTTATTGTCTCTACTGCATGTGGTAGTCTGTTTGTTTGCTTTTTGGTGTTTGATCACTGGTCCTATATGTGTATGGTACACAATCAAGTTGTGTACAGTGTCATATTGCATGCCATATTGTGTTATTGAACCACTGAATCAATTCAAAAGGAATTAAATATTTTGGAATATTGTACTGTTGTTTTCCGTGACATGTTTGGAACCAACTGAATAAAATGGATTTTGTCCGATATTTTCTTTTAGATGCTTTTACACTTGCGCCTGAATTGTAATGACATCCTTACAATTCCTTACAAGTCCTTACAAGCTTTCTGAAGCAGTCACGCCTCTCCAATTGTGCCTTTCCTTTTTGTTTACCACTGTTTCCCACTGCACTCTTTACATGAGTATATTTTTCTATCAAGCCTCTATTTGACATTCAAATACATATGCAGATTATATTCTCTTGTGTTATCAACTCTATAACTCCGCAAACAACTTTCCAAAACACTCTTCACAACAGGTTTTACAGTTTAATTTTTGGTTTGAGGCTTCAGGAAGCTAGGCCTATGTGTGACTCAAAAAGTAATTTATACGAGAGAGAAGACTAAGAGAAGAGAAGACTTGGAAACTGTTGCTTTGTGAGATGCTGATTTGTGTTTCCCCCTCATTACTACCCAGAGCAATCAAGAACAAGAGTTAAACAGTTTCCTACTTATTGCACAAGTTGTATTTGCATATTGAAAACTGCAGTGAACCGTAGACTCTATAAAACAACTGAAGGTAGATAAGCCCCGCCCCTGGAGCGCTCTTCACAATGTGATTGGTTTATACGTTGTTGACAAATCAGAGGGTGATTATGAAAGTTACTCAACGGGAACTAAAGTAATAACCATGTGACACGACGTACGACCGGCTAGTTCTGGGTTATGTGATTTGTTTTGTTACAGTTGACGGTAAAGTTGTGTCATGTAAGTTAGCTAAGTAACGTTAGCTCCAGAGAATAATTTCAACGACACCGCGGGTCTCGTTTCACCGGCTTGACGTTAGCTAGCTGGCTAACGTTTAGCTACTCCCATTTGAAATTTGATTGACAGACCGGGCACACAACTGCACTCGGAGGTGAGAGTAACCTTTATAATCGCACTGACGTCGGGATTCTTGCTCATTGCATGGTAACAACTTTACAGCCTACCGTAAAGGAGTCATTTCATTCGTGTGATGTTTTTTCAGTTTAACTCACGTTAATGCTTCTAGCGCTGCGTATGGAGTTAACTTATCTGTTATCTGTTCGCCTTTGCGCCAGCCCACTTTAACGTCTGTAACTGTTAGTAACTACTTCTTTTTTCCTGTTTGTATCTGACAGTGCGGAGCAGTAACGACATTAACATGACTGCATACTTGGTATGACAGCAGACACTGGAGGGAGGATAGGCACCATGGAGGCACCGGGCCGAACCACCAACTTCAACTTTTCACGTGAGGAGGAGGACCCGGACTCCCCTGCCCTCTCGTCCACCATGTCCATTGACAAGCTCTTCCCGGCTCTCTTGGAGTGCTTTGGGATCATATTATGTGGATACATCGCCGGGAGGGCAAACATCATCACGTCCACCCAGGCCAAAGGATTGGGGAATTTCGTGTCCAAGTTTGCCCTCCCGGCGCTGCTGTTCAAGAACATGGTGCTGCTGGATTTTGGTAATGTCATCTGGCCTTTTCTATGGAGCATCCTCATCGCCAAAGTGTCTGTGTTTGTCATTGTATGCGTCCTCACGCTGATTGTTTCCAGTCCTGACAGCCGTTATAGTAAGGCTGGACTCTTCTCAATATTTGCCACCCAAAGCAATGACTTTGCTTTGGGGTATCCCATCGGTAAGTACCACGCCTTTAAGCCCACACACCCCAAAGTGCTTTTCATTTGCTGCTGCAACTATAATCATGCTGTCCTAATGTTTGCCCATCCATCTGACCAAAAGTATAATTAATTATCTGTTTGTTACACATTTTGTTAAACTACCTTTCCAGGCCTTCCTTTTATCAACATTGCTTTCATGTAAACATTTCTGACACCAACAGTGTTGATCATTAGTGAGCAAAGTGGGATGTGTTGTGTTGTACAAGGATTTGCAGAAAACATGTGTGATCAGCTTATGCTCAGCTACCTGTGGGTGAAATGGAGAGGTGTACATGAACTTTTGAAAAGAAGAAAAATCAATTTTACTGTTCATGAAAAGTTTATCTTTTACAGACACTCAGCCTTCTAATAATCTTCTCAGGCTGTTACATTTGATAACAGCCTGAGAAGATTAAATAAAATAAATAAACCAACACAACTGAATAACACAATTATGCACGTTTTTGATAGAGTTAATTTCAGCAGTTTTTTCTCATTCCAGCAAGGCAGAATTTATAGCAGTATCAACTTGGTAGTCATATATTTATTATATGTGTGTATTTCCCACACATTTGAGAATCTAGTTGTGACATTTCCAATCTCTTGTTTTGTTTTCACTGCAGTGACACTTCCTGTTTTTCCCATTTCCAGTTGAATTTTTGTTCTGCTTCATGTTGAAAGTTAGAAGACATCTCCACTCTTACAGAGATGTTTTAAATGTAATCATTTACATAGGGCCATTTGTTTATGGGAGGCTTGCTGCGCACTAGCATGGTTACTTTTATGGTGAGGTTTACTAACTAAGTGACCAAGTTAGCATTGCATAGCCCTGATAGATCCAAACTCCATTCAGAAAACAAACAGTTTAGAAGTTGTTGTCCTGCTGTCTTGCTAACAGACCTGACAAAGCATGAATTCATATATTTAACAAACCTGCATCATATTGTAGTTATTTCGGCATCAGTTGGATCTGTTTATTGCTATTTAATCACAGCAAAATGTTTACTTTGGGTTCATACAGCTGTAGTTACCGCCTTGTGAAAGCATTGCGTGGATTAAATTCGTGTTTGGTCTGAATGCCGCATTAGGCAGATTTGAATAATTGTGCTTCACGCAAGCATGCTCAAATTTGCAGATTTTTCTTTGAAGCTGTGAATTTAGAACCTTTTTCTACCTAGGCAAAATGACCCTGGGTAACACTTGAAAAAGTTCTTACACATGAAAAAGTGCATAAACCAACGCATATTTTATGTTTTATACATAAAGACGTTTTTGCTCTTGACCCTCTTGACTGCATGTTCATTGCATTCCAACAAGTCAGATGTGCCAAGTAGGCTATGCTAATATTGAGCCATTTGTCTTCATCTTTATCCACAGTTGAGGCCTTGTACCAGAGCACATACCCAGAGTACCTCCAGTACATCTACCTGGTTGCGCCGGTGTCCCTGATGCTTCTAAATCCCATTGGCTTTGCCTTCTGTGAGATCCAGAAATGGAAGAATCAGGAACACCACCAGAAGAGCAAACTTCTGATCGTGGGACTTGTAGTTTTACAGGTCCTGAAGAACCCTATAGTATTCATGGTTGTCATTGGCATCATCGCCCACTTTGCCCTGCACCAGACAATTCCTGCCTTCATGGCTGAATTTGTGGATGGCTTGGCCAATTCTTTCGGAGGTGCAGCTTTGTTCTACTTGGGTCTGTCCATGGTGGGCCAGTTGGGGAAATTAACCAGATCCACTGTCGTGACACTGATATTACTAATAACAGCAAAACTGTGAGTGGAAAAAAACAAACACCTTTACTACACTGGACATTTATTTGGTACACAAGATGATTTAGTGTTATAAGATGACCTGTCTTTTATAATGACACATGCTCTAGGAGTATAGGGAGTCAGCAGGTCAGAGCTTTGTAAAGTGCTTCCAGCATGTTGTTTTGTGCTCATGGTTTGGGTGATTCAGGCTTTCTTAGACCACAAGCCTTTTACCAGATGGATGACATGTTAAGAGGTTTCAGGAGTGCGTAGCATGACAATAGCTAGTGCATGTAACTACTTAAGTACCACTGCATTACTCAGCATAGTGTTAACTAACCTGTCAAATAATGGGTTTATGACGCCAGTCTTCTGATGTGACTTTCAGATTGTTGATGCCTTTGATTTGTAAGGACATGGTGGATCTGTTGGACAATAGCAACACCAGCGCTTTGAACCACTCAAGCCTCTCCAATTATGCCTTTATTTATGGAGTGTTTCCCACTGCGCCAAGTGTCGCCATCTATGCTGTCTATTACAATGCAGAGCTTGAAGTTGTGAGTTATTTACATATATCCCCCAGCCTCCTATCTGCCATTCAGATACTGTACTGTTTTTGTCTTTGGAACTGGCTGTATGCAATTTCTTTATTCTGTTTCCTAACAGGTCACCTCTGGTATGGTGATCAGCACTTTTCTCTCAGCTCCGATAATGTATGTTTCTGCCTGGTTACTTACAATCCCTTGGATGGATCCTCAGCTTTTGATGAATTCACTGCAGAATGTCAGCTTTAACATAAGCATTGTGAGCTTAGTTGCACTGGTGAGTCGCAAATACACATGTCAGTGTTGCATATGTAATGTTATTTTGCCAATCTTTTAAAACTTGACTTGTTATTGGCTGTTTTTTTGGTGGTTTCTGTTTTATCTTAGTATGTGGAAACTGAGGTCAAAGGGAAGCATTCGTTATAGCATGTTCCACAGGGCACAATTCACTATTGACATTCCACACTGCCTGTTCATCTAGAAAATACAAAAACATGTCTTCTTGTCAGATGTTTGAACCACTGTGGTACATTAGCTTTAAAAGGCTCAGTCATTTAGAGGATGTACCAGCAAACAGATGTTTTACTAGCCAACATACCTACTTCCCCATTTATTCTTACTTTTATCTTGTCTTTTAAGGAACCTGAAACTGGTTGCTATTGACAATGAGACTCTTTGCAGTAATGAAACATGTTCACATTTCTGTTTTGTATACTTAAATTGTTCCTCATCAGTGTTTCTGTTTCTTATGTTTTGCCATTCTTTTGATTAATTTCACCTGGCCTTTGCCTTTAAGTGGGCATAACCAGACAACAATGTTGCATTTAGCATCTATGCAATGGTCTTTGTGCTGGTAAACATGAATAACTTGAAATCTATGTCTACCTTTTTTCGAAAAGGTGTGGACAATTGTTGTCATGTTTTTAACTAAGAAATTCAAGAGGCTACCTCACATGTTCACAGTCAACCTTTTCTTGGCACAGGTAAACACACTTGCACACTCTTATTTACTCTAAATTGATTTCATTATCCATGAATTAAATTGACAAAGAAATCAAACTGTAGCAAATGTAACTTTACATCAGTAAATTCCTGTATTTGTTATGCTATGGTCTCTAGTTTCTTACCAGTATTGGGATGATCCTGTGGAACTTTGTGGTGAAAGAAGACAACTTGACTGGGCAGATCCTGACTTTCACATTATTATGTACCTCACTCTACAGCAGTTATGTGTGGCCAGGTATGCTTTGTATGCACACAGTTTCCACCCATAATAACCTCACAGTGAACGTGTAAACAGTAAACCTGATGATGGAAGTTTCATTTTGTTGTTAGGTTTGATAGCACTCTCTCTTGTGCTCATGAAGAGGTTTGAGGGTCTGAAAGTTTCACCAGGCGTGTTTGTCACTGCAGGCTGGGGGTGAGTCACTTTAAGGAAGAATGAACACAGAAATGAAACTAAGCTAGTTTGTCTTGTCCACTAAAAGGTATCTGCCCTAAAGTTTTGTATACATGAACAGGTACCACCTTAAACAAAGCTCAACACTACTTTTTTTCAAAGGTGTAATGATGCCTCACTTCAGTGTAATTATTAAAAATGTTTCAAATTTCTGCAAATTTAATCATCAATTCAGTGTCATTTAGCTGGTTAATGCTTTACACTTTGAAACTGTGTGTGGTTTCTTTATTTAACAGGGTTCCAGCCTTAGTAACTGCTTTGTTGCTCATTTCTGGGGAAAAAATGGCTGACACAATTAACCCATCGTTCTTTTATGGCAAAGCGCAGGTAACAACATAAGTAGAGATAATTTTTCTGTTTTCTGCGATTTAAGAACTGTTTCTGAACCAGCAGAGGATTACTTTAAAGTCTGCATGTCTGTATGTGTGCTCTTTGACAGATAATCTGCACCACAGTTGTAGCTGCCATCAGCATACTGCTGGGAGGGGGCTGTCTTGTGTGTCTCAGTAGAGGAAGCTGGGCCCATAATGACCAAATCCAAGAGGGAAACTCTGCAGAGGATCTTGTAACTGAAGTTGAACCAGAAAACCAAAATCTGTTTGAGCCGTCAAGAGATCTCAGCAGAGGTACTTTTTCTCTCTTGTAGAGACTATTTAACTCCATCATAGACATTTATGCAACAATTCAACAAGTGTTTGAATATGTCACTTTGTTGACACTGAATAAAGACCAGGTTATCAAGCACAATAGTTTAGTAATTTAAACCAAAGAGCCACTAGAGAATATAGAGGCAGAATCCGCATTGAATAGCAAACAATAACCCAAGTCAAGACTAACCCTTCTCTTTAAGTTGTCCACAGCAATACTGCCTCATAGGCAATGCAACTTCTGTGTGATGTCCATCCCTCACAGATAATTTTCAGTTACATGGGTAGAAAAATGCCTCTGCAGTTACAAAATCACAAAGGAATGAATGAATAGACAAAAGTAAGGGGAAAAAACATTATCTAGAGAAAACATGATACGCTGAGTTCCTGGTAAGTTTAGTTCCTTATTTAGTAAGGAATAGTAGCACATGCCTTTAACTTTTTATAAAGTAATGTTTAGAAAGGAGTGGTTTGACACATTGGTCTTCTAATGTCTGCATGTGGTAAGTGAATCATGATTTGCTCAAGACTCGTGTTTCAAGTTTGTAGGCAACCACTGCTAATGGATAAAAACCAGTACTGCAAGTGTTGAAGGCAATGTGATTGCAGGCAGTTAAAGTTAAATAGTTGGAAACTAGGTTGTTACTGTACATCATAGCAACACATCAAAGTACTGTAAATATACTGAGCTTAGCCTGTGGTAAATAGAAAGCTAAACCATTAAACCTGGTGAATGATTTCAAAAATGCTCAAATCCTAAAGGGAAGTTGCTTGAAAAGATTCCTGTTGAAATATTTTCATTTTAACCAATGAAATGAAGCTACATGTACTGGCATTACTCTCAACTTGGTATTTATCACTATATTGTATTACTTGTATCACTTAAAAATTGTATGCAAGCTTTGGAAATTGTAGTACTTTCGTAAAGAATCACTCTCACCTTTATCACTTTGTTATCAGAGTGCCTCATATGTGACTGTGCCCCAACCCAGCCCATGCCCGACATGATCATCAGCGCAAATATCAACAATACACCACCCACACTCATAGGTATTGTATTGACAAGCACCAGACATAATGTTTTCATTCTGCTGGAGTTTAAAATGTCTCATTAATTGAAACCTAAACATATCAGCACAGAACAACAATAATTATGTAACATCTGTTTGAAGAATGTGTAGTATGTATCTAAAATGAAAAAGATTCAGTATTTTAAATCTCTGTTCTGCTGCCACCCTCAGGTCAGTGTGAGACTAGGTGCGAGTCCACAGACTGCCTGCTTGTCGAAGTGGAGGAGCTCCAACAGGCTGCAGATAGACAAGTGGCCCGTCATGTGCTCCTATGTCTGCTCCTGACTGTCACCTTGATTGCCGTGAGTAAAACAGTTTCACTTATACAGTGATATGAAGTCAGCTTTAACTGCCTGCATTATTATCTTTAGTGCATCACAAACCAAATTAGAAAGAAATAGCTGAGTTGCGTGATTTCTAATTCCTGTCAGCTTTAGTGAAAACCTTTCTAAAAAAAACCATTTAAAAAAAGTTTGTTGTTATTCTGATTATTATTCATTTGTCTTAACAAAAACAAAAAACATTAAATAATAAACAATAAATATTGTGGCACATGGTTTAATGTGTTTCTGGGAGTCTAAAAAAGGTTGAGAAAACTGTAATTGAGCCACATTTTAAGGCAGTTGAGTAGTACACATTAACACTTAATTTCACCCTACTGGTTCTACAAGATGGTGAAAGGATTTTCTTTCTCAAACATTTTAATCCCTATGACAGAACTTGTCCAGCTGCTTATGGTTGCTCTTCAACCGTGACCCTGGTAGACTCTACCTGGAGCTGCAGTTCTTCTGTGCTGTGGCCAACTATGGACAGGTTGGTGTTCCCGACACTGTAGTACCAAGATTGTGGGCATTCGTTATCTCACAGTAACAAAGTGTCGTGACATGTTTTTTCTTACCAGGGGTTTCTCTCCTTTGCTCTGTTTGGGCTGGACAAGCATTTTATTATATTGCCGTTTAAGAAGAGGTAACATTTATTTTAAACCACACTAAAAGCCTATTTAAAGTTGTTTTTATACACACAACATACTGTACATACTGTGTATAAATATTATGTGTACACTACACTAAACAGTGTACTGTGTCCTTGCATTTATATTTTTTTTGTAAACGGTGTTTAGGTTATACAGTCTGTGGTATCGAAAGAAGCAAGAAGATCAGCCGCAGACTGATTTACCTGAGGATGTTAGGATGACCTGCACCCAGTTCACAAAATACCACAAGGACCAGTGTTCTCATGATATTGTCAAAAAGAGAAGGTGAGAGCACTTAAGTCTTACTGCTCTACTCTGGTTAGAGGTTGATGAGACCGTGTCTTAAATAAACATGTTCCCTGATGTGTGGCGAAAGTCCTGGTAATCCTTCCCCCACCACCAATACCTAATAGTTTAGTGCTTGTGGGCTCCGTCTGCTTCTTCTAGACTTTTGGGTGAATGCTTCCTTTCATTTTCAGGTGTGGGAAGAGGACTAGGGTGGATTGTTTTCTTGGCTGTGAACTTGTGGAGTGGCTGCAGCAGGTAGGCTTGGCTCAGGACGTGGGTGAGGCGGTACTCTACGGAACGCGGCTACAGCAGGGTGGTGTTCTCCAGCACATCAAGCAGGAATACGACTTTGAGGACAGTCGCCTTTATTACCGCTTCACGTCATAAAGAGTACTTGCACCCAGACAGAAAATTATGTTTGCACTGCCATGATTTGTCCTGAACAGCACAAGGCAGTATTGTGCAGCGCAACATCAAAGTCGGGTGTTGGAACAGACAGACCATGACTGACTGTGCTGTTGGGTGTTTAGAACATACTGTGCCACAGCCTAAGTTTTAAACTTGAAACAAGTCTTTGTTGCTTTTAAAATACTTAAAAAAAATACATTTATATGCAATGAACAGATGCACTTGGACTTTGTTGTTTTACTTTGTTTAGTCATTGTGTGACTGATAATGCACAAAGCGCTTCCTCACAAAACAAATTGTAGGTGCAAATCCCACTCTACATTCTGCTGAATGTATTATTTCATTTACTGGGACACTTCACACTGTATTATCGCTCGTCCACCAAAGCCACTTGCCAAAGGAAAAAAAGGGAAAATGTGGTTAAATCTTCATCCATTTTTTTTGTTTACTTGTTTAACTTGTGATTAAGTTAGTGTCACCAGTCTGTTAACTGGTAATGTAGCATGAATCACGAGTATTGTAGCTTTGATAACCTGCAGTTTAACATGACTCAGCAGTGATGTGATGTTAGTAGTCTCCCAAAAACACCATTCCAACATTATTAAAAACATTACTTTAAGTAACAATAAAAGCAAAGTTTAAAAAAGCCAGAAACACATGACCCTGGGACTGAATGCCTGAAGAAATTAATATCAGAACTCAGGAAGTGTTAATGCATGTGTACACAAAGAAGTGTATCTACCTGAAAAACAACTTCCACATAAAACGCTTTATGAACTTTAAGTTGGAAAAGCTGCTGTAATTCAATTTTTCTCTCAGGTAATATTAGCAGAAAACTAAATCTTACTGGCTTTTTTAAGTGCAAAGATCTATGTTTAACAAAAGAAGAGAAAACTGGTGTCTGTCAAAGGCTAAATATTTATGATTTGGATTTGTTTTAAAATAAATTATATTATCAAACCTCATTTATGTATCACAATTGTTTTGTTCTGTCTTGTATTTCTTGACAATGAAATTATACATACGTCTTTTTTTTCAATGTTGTATGTATTATAACACAGGATTCAGGAATTACCTTGGGCTGCGTAATGCTTACACAATGATGTTAAAGGGTAATTTTGTCATTTTTAAACCAAAGTCCTATTTTCACATATATTTGGACCTGAACTGGCTGCCAGCTGAAGCCATCTACTGCACAGGACAAACTCGTTGACTCCAATAATAGTGAAAATAGAAAATTCTGAAATTGCCCTTTAATAACTATTCAGTTGTGTTCTGATTTACTGATATCATATGAGCACATTTTTACTTATACCCGACTAGAAGTTAAACTGCAGAGGCAGATACTGCTATTGTCTTTATGTCTGTTCTGTGGCTCCAACAAGTAGTGGGTCTCTCAGCTTTTGTTGTATACAGCAATCTCCTCCTTTACAGAGCTTGAGAACAGATCTGCCCAAATATCAGGTTCCTCAATGCCATGTGAAAGAAGCCCCTCCATCTGTGCCATCTTTTCTTTCTCCAGCTGCCTCATACTTTCTATGATCTTCTTTCCTTTGTCCTATAGAAACCAAACAAAAAAACAATTTTACAGTTAATTTTAGGAGCCAAATGACACATTTATGTAAAGGCTTCAATTAAATAGTTGAACTTTGTAGGATTCACTGATGGCAGCCACCAGTTCATGTTTGACAAACAACTCGTGTTTGCGGTCAGGTTTGCTCTGGAAGCGGGGTTTCTTCTTCACAGGGTCATCTGGACCATAACTGGGAGAAGTCGTTTCTTTCAGTGGAATGAGGTTCTTCACAAAGATGAAAGGTTTGAACACAGACCTGTTGTTCAAGATAAACTTATTAAATCACCATTAACGGCTGTTAGGGTAGAGTGATTTTTAAAAATACGTAATTGTGATTTTTTAAAAACTGATATTGTAATATTTGCACTTTTTGAGGAAACAATACTTTTTACAAAATTATTGTCATTTTCGCTGAGAAATATATTTTAACTATGTTATGATTTTTGCAAGGATCTGCACCAAACAAATTTGTTTTCTTAAGTCTGCAAATAATATGTAGGCAGCACGATGATATTTAATTTTGTTAGTATTTTGACACACACCACCTTTAACAAATATTACACCTCGTGCGATTTGAAAATTGCAGTAGGCTATATTGCCATTTCGAAAAGATTTCAATTAATTGTTCAGGCTCAACTGCTGTCAAATTTAATTTAAAGGATGCTTTATCAGCCCAAGTGAGATGAAGCGTTGTACCTTTCAGGGTCTGGAGTTGCTGTAAAATAGTGAACCCCTGGCAGAGTGGGATCCCTGGGTATCACAGACACCATGCTTCCTGTGGTCATGAACATGCCCTCCATGTTGATGCCACTATCTTTATCCCTCAGGATACCCATCATCGTCTCAGCAGTGATGTGACCTTCAGTACAAAAAAATCAACACATGCATAAACAGCGGTAGAAGTCACTATCTTCTTCCTCCTGCGCATTACTAACCATTGCTCTTTTCCAGCAACTTCTTCCCCTCACAGTATCGGCTCCCAGAAGCTTCAATTCTGGCTGTAGTCAAGAAGGAGAAGACTGTGGCAAAGTTGAACGGAGTCTTTCCATCCCACCAGCCTCTTCTTCGTGCATATTCCCTCATTTCTGGATGTTCCTTGTCTATCTTAGTCGTTATGCCATACTCGTTTGAAATGTTGCGGTATCCACCTGGAGAAGTGTAAAAGACATGATTAGTCACATCTTACCGCTACATACATGTAATGCCATTATTCAACAGAAACCTCAGTGTTCAAAGTGTTTAAATTGAAAGTGAAAAATTATTAAAGGAATGATGATTATAATAAAAGCTTGGACTAATAGCTTAAAGGAGAAGGATCTCACTACAGACAAAATGGCGAACGACAACTGCAATGGTCATTGGTATACGGTTGCTTACAGGTTGCAAGTGGAGTAGTATTTGAACAGGTTAGCATAAATGCCAAGTTCAACTTTTATCAAGTGAAGCCAGGTTTTAAATCTGCCACTATCACTTTGTTAATTTCTGTTGTTAAATTATATTAAATGCTGCCACCTGAAAATGTAGCATCAGTTAGTTGGAGTTAAAGGAAAAATTCTGCACGTTTTATGTGGATGTCCAATCACTGTTGTTGATGGTTAATGCAGTCCAATAAAGGGTGAGCCCCACAGTAGTTAATTTGCTCTGAACTATAATGTACCGCTGGTTGGGCATGGGTGTCACAAGCTCGCACGCAATGCATATTTGTACATGTAGGCACTGCCAGCATGGCTCCACAACCAGAAGAACTCTTTTTTCAGTATAGTCAGTATAGCGTGCAATGAGGATTTTATTGTTGGAATGGACTACATTTAACCTCAACATCAGTGGCTGTAGCGTGAAACTCAACCCATATTTTGAGAAGCTCTATAAGATTTAGAACACCGCTTTAACTGACTGTGAATAAATGCATGTTGAAGGGTGTGAGTGGAATCAGCAGTGGTTCACCTACAGTTTTAAAAGTGATGTAATAAACCATGTAGATCCAAAAAAGAACTGTATGGAGGATGAAGCAGGTTGTTATTCAAGCGTGTAGAACCTATTTTACTGTGATTTTCCTGTTTTAGCAAAGAAGAATATATAATCAGGATCATAATCTATATTTGTTGATTGTTGAGTGCAAAGAATATACTGTATATCAATAGAAGAGTCACATATTCTTCTGTTTATGTAAATGTTTTTATTTCATACTTGCTTTGGCAATGTAAACATCTGTTTCCCATGCCAATCAAGCCCCATTTAAGAGCTCCACTGTGAAGATGGAAAATATTCTGCAATTTTTTATTTAATAAGATATTGTTTTAATTAATTGTTACAGAGTAAATGTTACAATAAAAAATGGTATTAATTTCAGGTGACATCGACTAGCGTTACTTTATGATCCATGTAAAAGTAATTATACGTAAAGCATTTGGCAATATATCTTTTTTTCACTCCATAGAGACTAAAGAGATACTTAAAACTAGCTAGTGACATTTTTACACAGTTCAGCTAGAATATTTTAAATGTTCCATATCTTAATGGGAATTTTGATGTAGCTAATAATTTATATGACTGCTCATTGAGGTATAATGTCATCACTTGGCCAACCGACCAGCAGGGTCAGCAGAGTGCATGCAGGTTACAGGTGTTTGATTATGTAACGGGTTTACTACATTGCCAAAAGTAACTAGACTCTCCTACCCAAATACTTTGTGTACTTTTGCTAAGGTTCATGTTTTTAGGTTTACATATTAAGCTATCAAATATGAGTTCAACATTCAGTTGTCCGTATAGACAACTTTTAGTCATGCAGTGTGTGTTGGGCTTTTTTTTTGCTGTAGGTTTTCCATAAAGCAGAGTAGTTAGCCATTACAAACAGTGTGTATGATATTGTATGGTCATTGAAAAATTAGAAATTGGACAAAGTGGAATAATAATGTCCTAACATGGAAATTGACAGTTGATGTCAGTGCTGGCAAGTTATACAAACTTTTCTTTTCTGTTATGATTGGGTATAAAATCAAGACTGAGATTTTAAAGATAAATCAAAAGAGTTACTTTAATTGTTTGGAATAAAAATGAACCAGAGATAATGGAAAAGGCAGAATAC
>JAPMOB010234099.1:0-15592 GCA_029875015.1 Lepomis gibbosus
GGTAACAGCACATTTTTAATTAGGCCTATTGGTTGCATTTGAAGAAATGTTATACATCCAATCACAGTTAGGATGTTAACAAACAATTTATTGATATTCCCAAAATCATGGTCTTGACTGGTCTTGAAATAAAATCCCAAGTACTTAATGTCTGAGACTGAGACAAGACTGAGTACAAATGAGACCAAGAACATCAAAAACTGGTCTTAAGACCGGTCTCAAGACCAAGACCCGTCTCGAGTACCTCTTAGAGCACTTTTTATGTGCAGTGACTTTCACTTGCAGAATAGCATAATCCTCAGCATTCTGAGGATAAAAGAATATATATAAAAACAACTGATTTTATTGCTGGTTGTGATGCAGTGTAATAACCGCCTCATGTTTTATTTGCCACTTCATCACTGATGTAAATCCAGTAACATACGGTAAGCTTCATTATGCATGTTCTTTCCCTCACCTATCAACAGTCTCTAACACCATGTGCTACAACCTGTGCAAAAATCATATCACATGTGTTGAAGTCTCAGTAATATCTTCCTCCTGACCCAACATAGATCTACATACACCATTTCATCTACCTCTCAATACACCCTCCTCACTCTCCCCAGCCCCTGTCTCCATGTCTGAGCCTCCACCTGCCTGTCCCATCCCAGGCTGCTGCCTGTCAGGCAGCAAACCAGGCCTGACAGGTGGTCAGGCAGTGTCACAGGCTCACCGCAGAGAGCACTGCCTGTCTCCGCTCATTTCCTCCTCCTCTGCTCCCCTGACCTGAACCCCACCATTCTAACCTTCAGTCCACTCCACACACCTTCCTGCTGGGGGAACATCCTGCCGAACAGGGTGGCGATTTTTTTGTGTGATTTTAATGTTAAATGACACATTTCTGAGCGTGATTAGATTGATAAGAGATTAACACGGTTGCCAAATTGCAAATTGCTTTATGTTACACTTACTCTCGCATCAGCTGTTGTGTAAACACTCACATTTAACTTAACCACATCACGAATGACTGCCTAACGTGTGAGCGCGCACGACAAACTAATGTTCAGGTTAGCTCAGAATTCGAGTAGTAGCCGTATATCTCGGAACTCAGGGCAGAGCACCTGGCTAACGATAAGCCTAGCTAACTTTACAGGGATATTCCACCATTTGGGGAATTAAGGGTAAACCAAGAGTAAGAGTAAACCAATTGTTTTTTACTGTTTTGGTAACCATTCAGCCAATCTCCGGGTCTGGTACCACTTTTAGCGTAGCTTAACTTAATAGTTAAGATGACAATACAATATTATTGTAAATTATATCACATAAAAAAGCGGTAGCTAACGTTAATTGAATCAAGCAAACAAATAGCTGTTGTTGCTCCAAAAAGCTTGACTTAACGTTACCTCGAATTTCACATAAGATTCCTTCACGTTATGTGTTTCCATCAGACTCGCGTGGTAGCCAGGTGTATCATCCAATGACGAGCTCACTTGACGCTGTGTACTTCAAGATTGTCACGCAAGTGATTCCGTCAACTATAAGAATGATCCAATAATGTTTCACAATTCTAGCCTGCATGGCATGCAGCCTACGCCCCCCCCCTGAAAAAAACTCTTCAGTTCTACGCAATTCACGTAAATGACCCAATTGACCAAGAAAACGGCGATTGTTGTCGAAAAGCGACAAGTTTGCAGGTGTGTTTTCTCCCTGCTGCATGGTTTCAAACAAATGTATGTATGTTTTCATGTTGAAGGTGAAGAAATAACAAATTGTTGAAGGGAACCTATCAAGGTGTACGGACAAAAGGTGCTTTTTCATGTTCCAGAGCTGCATGAAAATATCTCACCAGTGCCCCTTTATGAGAAGCTTTTGTAAAGAACTTGTTTGTGATGAATTGAGCCAGACTGAATGCCATTTCTTGCATCCTGAGGTAGTCGAGGTGGTGCTCTTATTAGAAATAGTTTACAGTCTTCTTTAGTGTCTGCTTTAACATTTTCACACTAATCAAAAATGGAATGCACTAGGCAAAAAAGAGAGAACCTGCTTGTGTAAATGTTATTCATTTACAGGGAAATCAGCATGAATAAGATAAAGATATGTCACAGATTGAGTTTTATGAGTTCCATTTTCCAACTGTCATCTCTCCTAGCAGGAGGGGGTCTTCGTATGCAGAGGCTGTGGCTTGTCTAAAAGGAAACTATTAAGCTTATCAAAGCGCACAGACCCTCAAATGATCCACTGTGCTGCATCTCAGCACTCATCCATTCAATTCTGGCTTTTCATTGTGATACATTCCTCTGCATCTCTTTTGTCTTTTGTTTTGGAAAGAGACACTTCCCTTAGCCTCAGCTGTAATTGGTTTTCATGTAAATTGAGATGGGTCAGGAGATCAACAGATTACATCTGCATGCTTTTCCTCATACTCACAAACACACAAGTGCATGATGCATACAGATACACACACGTACACACAAAGAAAGCCAATCTGTCTCCTTCATACACATACACACATTTACCAGAGCACGGTTAGACTGTTGCCATGGAAGTATTCCTAATGAGGGCCAAGATGACAGTTGAAATTATGACATTATAACACGTCAGAGATCCTAGGAAATATTTCCATCTCAAGAGACAAAAATCTGGACCTTGTCTCCTTTGTGTCTGAGAGAGACAGTTAAATGGCCCTAAATCAGCCTTACAGTAATTTGATGTTTGATCTTCCTCACCCCTGAAGCATAATGGCCTTGAATATGTGATCGTGTCCATTTAGAGCAGGATGAAAGTATCTTGACGGCTCAGTCTGCACAAAGGTGTGCTGTTAGCAGGAACATTCACATGGCAATGAACAAGATGGATGTGGCGGTGCAGTTGGCTCCTCAGAGGAGGAGAAATGTCTTTTTCTACCCCAAAGCACTTTTCAGATATATATATTTTGAAAGCACCTTTTCACAATGTCTCCATATTTCAGGATTATAAAATAACAGAGCCTAATATACAGCTCAACCCGCTCCCACACCATTTCCCTTTCTGTGACATTATTTCAGTGCATCCTCCAAAATAAAAAAAAAATGCCAGAGTGAAGACACAAAGAATTTGATTTCAGAGCTATTTCTAATTGCATTTTTACAGTGGACTCCAGGGAAGGGAGGGTGACCCTGCTAATGGAAGAACTCATCAGTATCTGCCAGGGTAATTAGTCGAATTAACCAATCCCCTCATCTCTGAGGTGACCCCGGTGTCGGGGTGAGCGTTTGACGTGCAGAGAATCTCTGCAGCAATTACTGACTTCCAGCGGGGCCGTACCGGTTGGCCCTAATGCTTTGTTTATTCTACAGTGTCGGCATAAAATGAGGCTGAACACCTTTTTAGATCAAGGTAGACGTCATGACATCCTGATGCATTACATAACATTAATGCTCTGACAGATAAATTAATGTCATTTTTTAAATGCATTACTTGTTGGCTGAGTAATAACTTTGAAAAAACAAACAGATATGAAACAAAATACAACAGAAACCGTTGTCTTAGCAACTCCTTGTTACTGTTACTCATCCATGCACACACAAAACACACAATCCCTTCCTATTATTTGCACATATGTGCCACATTTGTATGAAAAATTAACTCACTCTCTGTTTTCGAACATCTCTTCCAGTGAGTTGTTACAACAGAAATGCCTTTCCTTCTTTAGCAGAACTGTGTTTATTATTCAGTAGCCCTCAGTCTATTAAAGGGCATATGAAATATTGCCTTTTTTCCTCCATCGCTTCCCACTAACTCAACCTTTTTCATCCATTGTTGCTTACGCATTTCCTCACCGCCTTCCTCTCTATCTCGCCAAGAGAATATTTAACCTTGGCGAGGCTCAGGGAGCAGATGGTGGGCCCTTATGTGTGTCCGGCATCATCCACAGCTAATGAAGTGATGTCTCTATAAACACCTGACAGTGGGTCAAACCAGCCTGGATATGAAGATGGCCAAGTCTTTCTGCACAGAGCAGGAAAACACTCCAAGTTCCTTATTATATCCACATTGTTGTGCCAGCACACTAACCAGTCCGCCCAAATCACGACAGCTCTGCCTACTGCATGCAACATGCAACCCCACATACTAACAAGCAGAGCGTGGGCTGTACATAAACAACTTACACAAATTCAACAATTGAGCGAATATATTATTAACATTCCAGATACACTTCACTCAAAATAGAGAATACAATATCATATTGGACTGAATACACAGCAATATTCAAGTTTTGAAAAAGTGTTGTCTTATTTACGATAATAATAGAAACCACAAATTAACAACAGCAGATGTTCTGTTTTAATAGAGCAATAGAGCTCTTTTTCATGGTAGACATTTTCACATGTAGCAGGAAAGTCGAAGCTGTAGGGGCAGTTTAAGTTATTAGCAAACAGGGTTTGACGCTAACTTTTTTGTTCACTAGCCAATGTGGTTAGTGGTTTTTCCAAAGTTACTTGCCACACAGCATTTTCACTAGCCACATTTTTGTTGTTGGAAAATTACGGTTTATATGATTGAAGTTGACTACGCTGTGCTAAAATGTACTAATATTATCATTAGCTCTGATAACGTTGTGTGTAAAGCTCCTTTTTTTGAAAACATGTTGTCTATTAAGATAAACACATAAAGAGTAGCTTCTTATTGTATATAATGAAAGTGCTGCAAGGGTATAAAAGATGACTTGAAAAGATAAAAACTGACTTTTTTTTCAGAAACACTGTTTATTTATAACTCAAAGCTGTAAATACTGTAATACAGAATGATCTTAGCAGAGAGGAACAATAAGCCTCAGTTTAGCTGTAAATGTACAGTGTAAGTTACAGTGAGTAATGAACAGTGTTGGGAAGAGTATTTAAAAAATGTAATCCAGTACAATCACTAATTGTTAAAAATTGTAATCAGTAATGTAATCCAAGTACCACAAATAAAAGTAATGTAATCTGATTACTTTTAGTTACTTTTGGACCCCACCGATTACTGTACAAAAACACATATTTTTTTCACTGATTTTGTGAAACTGGATCATATTTTAAGGAGAAACATTAGAAGTATGGATTAAATATATTATAGTTTATCTCTGATGTCCCCCAGCTGTTCTGCCTCAACTCTGTGATTCACAGAGTTTCTTGATGGACAGATAGGTTTGCTTGTGGCTTAAGTTAGTTAACAGCTAAGTTAACTAGGTGCTGTTATTAGCTCAGTTAGCTGTGCAACCACTGGTCAAATTAGCTTTGGCCATACTGGGAGCTCAGAGCACCGGGGGAGTTTACATCTTTATTCAAGCACTGGAATGAACGGGTGCAGTGCCTGATTGGGAACCAGAGCAGGGTGAGCAGGCAACGAAAGTTAGTTCAGCGGCTAGTGAATTGTGGCTAGTTAGCCCCTGCATGCCAAGAGCCAAACCCGGCATGAAAACCACCTTGGTACTGTATTCCCAGTGGTTAAACTGGCCATAAACACAGCTTCAGTCCAGCTGTATATCCCCTTACCAGCTTGGCAACATAGACTGCAGCAAGAATTTCAGAGTGGTGAGTTTTTAATCTGTAACAAAAGTATCTCTCATCCATAAAGTTTTAACTGAGCTCTGTCTCTACATCACAGTAGCAACTTTATGTCCAATGACTGCCTGGAGGGTAGCTAGTGTTTGGAAGGTAGCGGGCAGACGTTCTGTCACTCTGTGCTGTAGCTCAGTGTTTTTCCACCTGTGTTTTTGAGGGCGTGCCAGAATAGCCGCTTAGCGAGCGTTATATGAGGAGAATTTAGCTTTCATATAGCACAGGGATGAAAGGGAAAAGGCTGGACTACAAATGAACTATCTCAGTCAGTTCAGAATGTGCGTGTGTGGTTTTCAGTATAGGAAGAAAGAAAAGGCACACAAAGCAAGGCATAGCAGATCCTGATTGCCATGGCTAGATACAATGTAACTAATTGTTTATCACACAGTACTTGCATGCACTTGGCTGTGGTCCTGGATTTTGGTCCTGATAAAGTATAGCTATTGACTCTGCATGCAGTAGCACGCTGAACGTGAGACACCTCCTGTATCCATGTCAGCCTTGTGGTTATAAGTCGAATATGTATCAAGAATTTTTGAGGCCGAGCTACAAAAATGTCAAACTGTTGGTGAAATTACTGTAAATGCACCACTACTGGCAGTTACGTCAAAATAATATTCAATATTATGACTACAACACATTTGTTTAAGCTATTTTAAAGGACCTGTATGCTGTTTGTTTGTATCTTGTTTCACTTAGTACTCAAAAATGTACTCTGTAGTGAGCAGTAAATCAAGATTTTGAACACTTGCGAATCCCAATAAGTGTGCATCATTATTGTCCCGACTTGTAATGTTTACAAATGTTTACTATCAATATGATACGTTGCTATGTGGCGTTGTTAGCACAAAGTAGTGTATTGTATGCCATGGATTAAATAAACAGAGTGATTTAAGACAGTATGTTTCTTTAAGGAGGGAGGTTGGAAAAACACATGGAGGAAGTAGGGCTATTTGCTAATTTTGTAAAATGAAGCTTTCTTACAATGACAATACCACTACAACAAGGCTGAGGTCCTGTTAGCTTGACACTCAGTTAAACAGAACCATGACAGTTGTACAACAATTGTTTGAATTTCATTTCTGGAGCTCCATTATACTTGACTGAAAACACCTGTGTGGGTGTGCAGCGTCTTAGAAAAGATGTTCAATATTTTATTTGACTTGTTTCATTCAATTTAACACATACAATATGTATGCAGCAGATTATGCACAATCACATAGGAATACACACAAACAATTGCTTTAATTTGAAATGGCCCTACACTCTTCAGCAATGTTTCTTAAAAGAAGAACTGCTAACAGGTTATTAGTCTATTGAAGTATATGGTCAGCAACAATACTCAGGTAGGCTGTCCTGTTTAAACGATGCTCAGTTGGTACTAAGGGGCCCAAAGTTTGTCAAGAAAATATCCCCCACACCATTAAACCACCACCACCAGCCTGAACCGTTGAAGGCAGGATGGATCTATGCTTTCATGTTGTTTACACCAAATTCTGACCCTACCATCTGAATGTCGCAGCTGAAATCGAGATTCATCAGACCAGGCATCGTTTTTCCATTCCTCTAATGTCCAATTTTGGTGAGCCTGTGGAAACTGTCGCCTGAGTTTCTTGTTCTTAGCTGACAGTAGTGGCCCCCGGTGTGACCTTCTGCTGCTGTAGCCCATCTGATTCAAGGTTCAACGTGTTGTGCGTTCAGAGATCGTATTCTGCATACCTTGGTTGTATCGAGTGGTTATTTGAGTTACTTTTGCCTTTCTGTCATCTCAAACCAGTCTGCCCATTCTCCTCTGACCTCTGACATCAACAAGGCATTTTTGTCCAAACAACTGCTGCTCACTGGATATTTACTCTCTTTTAGACCCTTCTCTGTAAACCCTAGAGATGGCTGTGCGTAAAAATCCCAGTGGACCAACAGTTTCTGAAATACTCAGAACCAACAACCATGCCACGTTCAAAGTCACTCAAATCCTCTTTCTTCCCTGTTCTGGTGCTCGGTTTGAACTTCAGCAAGTTGTCTTCACCACGTCTACATATATGCATTGAGTTGCTGCCATGTGATTGGATGATTAGCTATGTGTGTTAACAAGCAATTGAACAGGTGTACCTAATTAAGTGGCCGGTAAGTGTATATATATTTAATACATCATTTATGAAGGGAAGGGAAGGTAATCAATGTAAAACTGTAACAGCTTGAATTCAGATCCCAGTAAAAATAATGCCAGTGGTGGAGTAAAGATAATTCAGGCTTCAATAGTGATGAACTGTTTCTCTGCTGAATTAATAATAAACACATTACAGAGCTAGTGTTCAGCACATATGGGTGCACAATATTTTCAAGCATTGTGACCGTGCAAATACTTGTTTTTCAAGATAAAATGTTCTTTCTCTTGCATATTGATAAGATCTCATACTGATGCAAAACAGTTGGCTCATTTTGTCTTATAGCCACTGCAGAACAAAGCCCTTTGGATTATCAATAACAAGGTGCAGTCTTCTCAGCTAAATTTCTCCATGATCGGACTTACAGTCTGCAGAGAAATCAAATTTTGACATTTAATTTAATAGCAATCTAAGTACGGTCGTCAGGCAGTAATTTTATAAATGCTGTAAAATGCAGCATTCATCTGCGTTCTGCCCAGATAAGACTGGTGATGTTTGGGATTTCGTCTGAGATACAGTATATTTGACAGACAATCCTAATTCATAGTTTTACCTCTCTGTGATTCATCATGATGGGAAAATAACCGACTGTATTAAATCCAAAACGTCTGACAAGTCAGAATTGAAGCCACCACTGAGGAAAGTCTTGCTAACTTTGTGCTTTTGTCACTTATGCTTTTTCTTTCCCAGGAAGATGTGTCTGATCTGTGCCAACTTTTCTTTTTCTACTCTATTCAAGTTCATCTATTTGTGCACAAAGCTGCTTTTTATGCATCATATCCTGTCATCATCATTGGGCATGCCATGGGAGCTCTACCTTTGTCCCCTTTAATTTTCAATTGGAAACAAAGCCTGGGTACAGATAATTGGCTCTGCCGCTAACAACTGCCTTTGTCCCTGCTGCTGAATTTACAGTACTGAGAACATCTTAATGACAGACTGAGCATGTTTTTCTTATTCCACCCCCCCGAATGGTCATACAGCCACAGCCACACCACTAGTGCTTCCCTCCTGTGCTTTAGAGATGTAAGATAGGCAAGTGTACAGCAAGAAGACTATTTGTCACTCAGCAGTAGACCGCAGTCTGGGGTGTATAATTACCACTTACTGCACAATCAGCTGTCTTGTCACACCCTTAGTGCCAGAACTCTTCAGATTCACATTCAAACTGCTGGAGAGATTTTTTGTCATTTCACTGATTTTTAACTTTTATTCCTTTTTTTGGCATTTGCTTTTCATTTCAATCAACATTTCCCTGTTCTCTCACTTATTATTGGTCTGATTTAATAGCACCCCACATAATGTTTTGTTTACACACTGCTTACTGATTTACATATTTTTCCTCATGTGTGCCTCCCTTTCTGCTAAATTCATCCCCATATATCTGCCTCTTGCTCCTTTACTTTTTCCTCTCTCCATTTTGCTGCGCCAGCACTTTGATAGTGGAGTAGCTGGGGGTGGTGGTTTAATGGGGACTGGGTGCTGCAGGCCCAGATGAGAACAGTCAATATTTCATATCTCTACCTGGAAGGAGACACAGAGGGCAGTGCAAATTCAAATAGGGTAAGATGTATGACACACATACACAGTTTTAACTGTCTTGCCAATGGGAAATGCTGCAGAAGGCTATGCGGCTGACGGCTCTCGACATAAGGAATCCATTAATTTCAGCATTTGCAAATAGAACATGGTTTCTTTAAAAGATGGCAGTGCTTGCACTATGGAAACTGGAAAACTGAATGCAAGGGCAACGATGAAAGTGAAGTTTACATTAGCATAAATCAAATAGTCAAACTTTTACATCTTTGAATGCATCATGGACACAATGCAGACATGGCTGGAAGTTTTCAATAATGCCCTGTGTGAATAGTAGCAATTTTCTTCGGTCTGATCAGGTTTCAGGTGTGATTATGTGCTGCTGGTTTCAAAGATGTGTTGTAATGAAAGTGGATGGCTGTGGATGAAAGGGGTGTTCCCTTCCTTGCTGCCAAGTCCCATTCTTCCACCTGAACTCAATCAGCCATTCAGCACATGTAGACAGAGCTTACTGTTGGCTCCTCATATTGGTTTCCATTGCCCAGAGAATAACTCTGCAATCAGTTCACATTTCTCCCCATATCCCTCTCAGGTTGGCTACATCTGCTTTAATTCAGGCCTCTGCCATTCGCAAATGAACTGCCGTCTCATTGGTGTTGAAGCAGTAGCTCTGAATGATGTGATGTGATCAATTTTAGCTTGAGAGTCATGAGTGCCCATGAAGATGTTAATGTTGTGACCATATTCTCCCATGCAGACTTATTTCTATGGTAATGCAGCTATCCATATGCCAGGTCTAATATTTGCTTACAGCAAATCAATAAAGGTCAATGCGCTGACTGAATTCTGCACCACATAAAGATTGTTGGAAATATATGCAAGCATGCATGCATACATTTGACTCTAGAACAGGCAAAGATTTGACATTATAGAAGTTGTCAGAAAAACAATGCTCAGTCATAAGACTACCATTGCAAAGTAAACTGGTTTTTCATCAAAGTGAAATAAATATCACCTGATGCGTGCAAATGAGGATACAGAGGATAGTGTTGTGAAGTAAACAATACAATGGACTTCCCATGAAAATGATGTTGGATACACTCCTGTGAGAGAATCCCATCCAATTCTCTACGCAACAATGAGAAGTGGAGCTGAGTCTATTGTACCTGTCTTTCTGTCTGGCCCCAGTTAAATGCTGCTAGTTGTGTTTGATCTCTACAGATGCCTGTTTTTGGCTCCTTTGCAAGGCCTTGCCACTTGGGTGCTGAACTGCTTCAATCCAGTTGCCTGTGTTTGTTTGTTTAACGCCAGGCTCTGCTTTCACACAGACATAATTAAATCAAGCCTAATCCACTATTTATGCATTCTGCTTCTGAATTATTCACAGAACAGTTTTATGTGTTATTGCATTTTTTTGCAGAGACAGTTAGAACTTGTGGGGCTGCCGTTATTGAATAGAACTTCCCTCAAGATTGCTTCTTTTATTAATTAAGCCCCCCACCCCCACCCCTATGCAACACTACACAATGCAGTCATGTAAAAGCTGTGCTTGCATTTCTTTGCTTAAGCTTAATTTGCCTAATGCAACTACGCAGTGTGTAATAAGAGTAATTATAGGGTCTCTAGAGACTATATCAGGATTCGAAGAATATTTTTTAAACATTGAAAATTTCAGTGTTCACACCTCTGTCTCTCTCTCTCTCTCTCTCTCTCTCTCACACACACACACACACACACAAAACAACATACAGTGCATCCATATACTGTATATTCTCACCTATATCTTTTCACTTAAAGGGAAACAACACAGATATATGGACATTCTGACATATCATAATCTGTTTACAGGTCTTGGGGAGTGCTACTGCATATTTGAAAAGAAAATTTATAAAACCCTTTGTGGTTTTAGGGGAAGCTGAGATCGGATACATTTCCTCAAGTGGTGCCACTTGAGTCAGTGTCTCTAGGGTCTGAAGGAAGAATGCGTGAAAAAAAAGACGATATCATTACTTCTGCTGCATTGGTTGTGATCCTTTTAGTTTTTTTTAAACTTTCTATCATGAGTCAAACAATGTTATAGGAGTGCAATGCTAAATATGTGAAGCACGCTTTGTAACAGTCTAGTTTCTCCCTGAGAAAAAATTCTTAAAATGTTTAGCTGCTCCAAATATTTGTCTCATCATTGGTGTCTTCTAAAAGTTAGGTTGTACTACTTGCAACAGCAAGTACATTCATTAATTTGTATTCCCATAGAATTAATGAACGATTCACCTGGTTATGTTTAGGCACTCACAGCACTTAGTTATTGTTAAGAAAAGATTATGATCCTTCAGTAACTTGAAGGAGGAAACATGACATATTCACTTTATTAAACAAACTGAAAACACATTCTTTCTCCAAATTTAACCAAAGTACTCTTGTTTCATAAACCTAACCACACACAGGACTCAGCATGCGAACCTCAGACTCTGATGTCAAAGTTCTCCATCCTAGCATCTCCCTACAACACATCTGTGGTACATAGATTAAGTGCTTCCTACACTCGAAAAAATGCTGCCAAGGAATGTAATACATGCAGCAACTGCGTTTCTCCAAAAAAAATTATAATAAGAACAAATCACTGCTATATAAATGTATCTCTAGGAGACTGAGTTGGTACCATGCAATGTCTCTGAGGTTTCTTAACAAATCTATTTATGTGACAGATGCCTACATAGAATATAAACTGTGTGTGAAATACATTATGGATACGTTTCAGAATCTTTTTGTCTCTGTGGTAGTATGCCAAGTGGTTAATTAGGTAGAGTAGATTTTGGTGTTCCGATTCAAATAAAAATCAGATGACATCCACCGCCATCCATCACCGTCGAGCCACTTTTCGTGCACCTATCAGGCAATCATATTTAAAATGGCAGTCAAAAGGTTAGGGATACAGGCATCGTCAAGGGCTCATACCTCTGTGTTAAATAGGTTACAGCCCGTAACTTTGTGTCATTACTTTTGAATCATAGTCATATAGTCCCTGACAAAAAAAAGACCCACAGCCTATTAATTGCGTCCTTATACCCGAAGGAACATATTTGAAGAAGGAGATTCTTGGTGGTCTTATATATAGATAAAGAGATTGAAATAGAAATATAGATAGATATAGGCTGTGTGTGTGTGTGTGTTTGGGTATATATAGGCAGGTGTGGGAAAAATGCTGTCAAATCAGAACGCTTTCACAAATACACATGATAAGAGATTATAAATATCAATTAGCAAATGCAACACTGAACAGAAAAATATCTAAATCAAATACATTTTTTCATGTGACCACCCTTTGCCTTCAAAACAGCATCATTCTTCTACGTTCTAGTAGGTGGAAACACAATCATTAATTGAAACAGAAACAGCTGTGTAGGAGGAATACAACTGGGTGGGGAATAGCCAAACTCAACTAACAAGGTGAGGCTGCTGAAGACAGTTTTTTTGTGGCCTTCATGATAGACTGAAGTCAAATAGCCATACCTCCTACATGGAAACAAGGTCAAGCGAAATACAGGAAGGGGGTGTATGGGATAAATATCCTGCCATGTTTCAAAACTGAAAAAAGAGTTCTACAAGATCGAAAACTAAGTTTTGCAGGCTTGCAAAGCGTTAAAAAATAAAATCTCTGCAAACACTATTTTCTTTTTGAGTTTTCCTTCTTCAGAACTGCAACACTCTTTTTTATAATGTTATGCAAACATTTTTCAGAGTTTCAAATTTGTCACTGTTCTCCCAGTATATTAGTTTAATTTCCAGTTTGAAACCTTGTAAATGGTAATCTGAAAACTGGTGGGCCAATGTGTGAAAAAAAGTTTTTAAACTTTGAAAACCAAGGTTCAATAGGGCGAAACTTGATTATATTACATTACATTTGCATTCATATTGCAGACTATTTTTTCAGAGCTGATCTACAACACCCACTTTGCAAAGATACCCCCACACAGTTGCGAGCTTGCGACTCGTGATTAGTGGCAGCATTGTCACGCAGCTCTGCTCTGAAACTCAGACTGAGCAAACTTGCAAATAAAAAAAAAAGCCTAGAGGAAGGGCCTTCTGCTCTTTGCCAATGCTTGGCTGTCTCCTGAATACAGTCCAAGTTGTATCTACTGGATAGAGGGACTGACTGACTGAAATCAGATGATTGTGAGTCAGTTTAGTTTTGAAGAAATGCTCCTCTTTTCATCCTCCTGTGAGTGATGACCACAGCATCTTCTGTGGTTTAGGCTGTAAAAGAAAAACAACACAAATAGTTGTTACTGGTTAAGCGCAGTAAAGTTTACTTTAAAATTACTTCACTACTACACATAAAACATGGTTTAACAAAAGCATACATTTTGGCTTAATGACTGTCAGGATTTGGCTGGTTGATAGTTTCCATTGATAGTTTAACCCTAATTATTTAGCATGTTACACAGCATAAATTAGCCTAGCAGCTAGTGGACTTTTCCTTGCCTCATAGCTTAACAAATTACTTGTTACTTATTTCTTACTCACCACTGGTTCTGTTCGGCCTCCTGCATCTCCCGACACAACACCACCAGTGACATTGCGCTGATGAACAACCGCCCTGAGCTTCTACCCGTTGCAGATTTCTACTCCACCTCACCTCGAGGCTTTTTTCAGTGGTTGCGAAGCTTCATTTCGCTCTTTGTTTCAGACTTTCAGAGCGGAGCTGTGTGAGAATATGAATATCATGCTTGCAACTGTGTGGGTGTATCTTTGCAAAGTGGGTGTTGAAGCTTATTTTGAGTTTTGAAACATGGCAGGATTTTACCCACTTAAAATAGCGAGATGATACGAAACATCGTTTTGTGACAGAACTTTCACACATTCATTCATGAATTCACCCTGAATGGTTGTGAACATAGATTATATTGAGATACACTAAACTGACATTTGAGGCTTCTGTGGCCTGTGACCGGGATCTGACATCACATATCAAACATCAACACAGGTGCGTAACGCTCACTCTGCGCGAGTTTGAAAATAACTATTGTGAAACACGAGCAGTGTGACACTGCAGCTGCAGCAGATAACACAAACGTTATCTTTATTGTATTGCATCTAGAACCTGTTAACTTGAAGAGGTGGTATTATGCTTTTTGGCTTTTTCCTTCTCCTTTATTGAGTTATATATCTTTTTTGTGCATGTAACAGGTTTACAAAGTGAAAAAGCCCAAAGTCCAGCCCAAAGGGAGTTCCCATCTCCCACAGAAAGCTCTGCTCTGAACCGCTTGAAAACAGCTCATTTGTAGTCCAGGCCTTCACTTCCTTTACTTGTGATGTCACAATGAAAATGTGTCATAAATCTTGCCAAGCAGCTAGCGGGGTCAGGCACGCCCTCAAACCAAGCTAATCTGAGCGGAGGCCCTTTGGCTCGACTTGCCGTTGTTTGGGTTTCCATTGTAGAAATGTTGTACCTGTACCTGCTTCCAGGTACTTTTTTGTATCCGTTGAGCTTCCAAGCAAGCTGAGGGATACTAAAATGTAACGTGAAAACACAACAGACTGCTGATTGGTCAGAGAGAATAGTCACTATTCACTGCATCATCATTGCGTGCACCAGACAGAGGCCACCAACATAAAGTTTTGTATTTTACAGTTTTCGTAGGGAATTTCATTACTAAATCCACTTCTGAGAAGTTTTGAGGTGAGAAATCAGCTGTGTAGATTTTGAATATTGACAGTTTTACGAGTAGTGACGTTCTTCTTAAAGACGTGCCAGAACAAAAATATGATTAATATTTTCGGAGTTGAGGAGCTCCGCAAGTGGCTGCGGGGGTAGCCTGTGCCAGCCCGTGGGAGGAGCATGTGAGGCGGGCCAGTTGCTCGCTCAGTATTGAAACGTTTTAACCGTAGACTGTATATATTTTAAATTTAAAAAGAGAAAGCTGTGTGGTTCGCTGGTGTGTGTGTCACATTGAACATTACGTCGAGTAATAGTAGAGTCGAGTCTATCCATTTGCGCTATGGTAGCATTTTTCGGCAAGGCAGCATAGATTGTCAGAACCCCTGCAACAGTTCAACGTTCCGTCCTAATGGTAAGATGTAGAACAATAATTTTGTGTGGTTGTGGACTGGTAATATACCATCTGCTAGGTTACGGTCACAGCCTGAAGTGGCTTTGATTTGGATCACACTACCTTGTTTCTTACGACCCGCCCTTTTCTGCTTCTGATTGGCTAGTAGTCCTTACCTGGAAACCACGCATGTGGAACTTCCAACAAAGATTTTGTACAAGTAAGATGCATCACTCTGTAGCTCAAGAGCAGAGCGTACAACACATAGGGTGAAAAGAGG